>APFE030340706.1:14538-25501 GCA_000404065.3 Pinus taeda
ATGAATATTTTATTATATAATTTTACCAATAACTATTTTGGTAGAATAATAATAATAAAAAAATTTAACAAGATTATTATTGGTTTGACTTAGGTCATTAGGTACAAATTAGCCGTTGGCAATATAGCCGTTGGAGTCTCTGCACATACTATTTAACAAGCTAAGCTCGATTGGATCTTCAACTTGTCCTCATGATGAACGACACTGGTTGGTTCGAAACGCGTCGACGGATTATTCTCTATGTAATTTCGCCGAAAACTCTCTAAACAATGTTATGGATCACAGAAGTCTAAATTCCTTAATTTTAAAAACTTTTTTGTAACTCTTTTTACATGTTTATTGAAAGTATTTACTAAAGCGTTATAAAGTTTAAAGCCTAATCCCCAAAAGTTAAACACTAGAACATAAGCCTTAATTAATTTATAGCATTTTAAAGAGTGTTTTGTAGCTTTTATTTAAGTGTATATTAAAAAAAAATTCTCAAGTGTTATAAACCCTAAACCGTAGATGCTAAAGCCTGACAATTTTATAATGTTTTAAAAGGTATTTGTAATTAAACTTATTTGTAACATTTATTTAAGGGCTTATCAAAAGAATTTACTAAAATGTTATAAACCCTAAATCGTAAACCACAAAACCCTAATCCCTAAACCATAAACCCTAAGAATTTTATGAGTATCTATAATTAGGGAAGAGCACACATGGGTGTGTCAGTGTAGGAGGGAGAAAATTATGGTACATGAGATACCCCGACCTTTGTTTTTCCACCCTTCTTCATAAACCTTTCTCCTTTTATTTATTTTTCTTCATAATTCCTTGAGGCTCCACGTGATGAATGCATTATGTGTAATATAGAGTATTGTATACCCCCTTAATGTGGGGTGCTTCATCCAGACACCCTAAACCCGAAACCCTAAAACCCAAACCCTAAACCATAAACCCTAAACCCCAAATCCTAAACACTAAACCCTAAACATTTTATAACATTTTTAAAAGTGTTTTGTAACTTTTATTTTAGTGTTTATTAAAACAATTACTAAGGTGTTATAAACCCGAAACCATGAAACCTAAACCCTAAACCCTCAACCCTAAATTGAAAATATTAAAACTAAACCCTAAGAATTTTATAGTGCTATAAACCCTAAATTGTAAACCCTAATCCCTAAAGCCTCAACTGCAAATGCTTAACCCTAAATCTAAAACCCTAAATTCTAAACCCTAAACCATAAACCCTAATAATTTTAACAATTTTAAAAACATTTTGTAACTTTTATTTAAGTGTTTACTAAAAACATTTATTGAAGAGCTATAAACCATAAACCCTAAACTCTAAACCATAAACCCCTCACCCTAAACCCTAAATTGTAAACCCTAAACCCTAAGTATTTTATAACATTTTAAAAAGTTGTAGAATTGAGGCTTCTGTGATTAGTCATGTTTATAAGAAGAGCTTCAGCGTAAATCACATGATAAAGACCTTTGTCGACGCGTTTCGAACCAACCAGTGTGGTTCATCGTCAGGACAAGTTGAAGAAACAGATCCAACCCAACAAGTTATATAGTCCAAGCAAAGATTCCAACGGTTAATTTAACGGCTAACTTAACGACTAATTTTACCTAAAAGACCCAGTCAAAATTAATTTGATAATATAATATTATTATTGTTATAATTAATATTATTATAATTTATTTTATGGTAATAAGTTAAATTAGGTCCAAGTTATATAAATTCATGGATAATTAAAAATTAATTTATTAACTTATTTAAAATAATAATGATTTTTATATTATTATATTATATGTATTAATTTTAAAATTAATTTTTATGTAAAAACTAAATTAGGTACAAGAATCAATTCATGGTTAGTTTTAAAAATTATTTTATTGGTTAATTTAAATTATAAATACTAGGATGGGGTTATACATATTATTATTAATTAAATCAATAAGGTAATATAAATGTTAAATACTAAATGTGTATATTAATTTAAAAATATGCTATAGGCCTAGGTCTTTCTTATTAATTTCAAAAAGTAATTTATTAATTTATTAAATAATAATAAAACCTATATAAGAGTGCTAATTTATTGTTGAATTATTATTTGTTTTAAAGTTATTATTTATCTTATTGTTGTTATTCATATTATTAGTATTACTTTATAATTAATTTTATGAAAAAAAGGGTAAATTGGTTAAACATATGACAAATAAAAAACGGGATTAGTTTTTAAACAATTAATTTAATTGAATTATTTACATTAATCATATATATATATCTCTCTATATATATATGAATAAATAAATCATATATGCATATCTATGCCATAAAGTAAGAAGAGTGAAAATCTTAATGACAATACTCGTTAAGTTAGCCGTTAAATTAACCGTTGGAATCTCTGCTTGGACTATATAACTTGCTGGGTTGGATCTGTTTCTTCAACTTGTCCTGACGATGAACCACACTGGTTGGTTCGAAACGCGTCGACAAAGGTCTTTATCATGTGATTTACGTTGAAGCTCATTTTAAAAAGTGTTTTGTAACTTTTATTTAAATTTTTATGAAAAGAATTTAGTAAAGTGTCATAATCCCTAAACCCTAAAACCCAAAGCCTAAACCCTCAAAATTTTATAGCATTTTAAAAATGGTTTTGTAACTTTTATTTAAGCATTTATTAAAAGAATTTACTAAAGTGTTATAAACCATAAACCACTAACCCTAAACCCTAAATCCTATAGCCCAAACCCTATACCCTAATTATTTTATAACATTTTAAAAGGTGTTTTGTAACATTTATTTAAATGTTTATTAAAATAATTTACTAAAGTGTTATAAAGCTTAAAACCTAAATCTTAAACCCTAAACCCTAAACCCTACACCCTAAAACCCAAACCGTAAATCGTAAACCCCAAACCCTGAACACTAAACTGTAAATGCTAAGCATTTTATAACATTTTAAAAAGCATTTTATAAATTATATTTAAGTGTTTATTAAGAGATTTTACAAAAGGGTTAAAAATCCTAATTTCAAAACTGTAAACCCTAAACCCCAAACAATAAACCTCAAACCCTTAACTCTAAACCATAAACACAAAGAATTTTATAACATCTTAAAAAGTAGTCAATAACTTTTATTTAAGTGTTTATTAAAAGCATTTACTAAAGTGTTATAAACCCTAAACTCTAAACTCTAAACCTAAAACCTGAATCCCTAATGCCTAAAGCCTAAAGCCTAAATCCTATGCATTTTATAGCAATTTAAAAACCGTTTTTCAACATTTATTTAAGTGTTTATTAAAAGCATTTTATAAAGTTTTATAAAACCTAAAACCTAAACCCTAAACATAAAACCCAAAATCAAAACCCATAACCCTAAACCCTAAGAATTTTATAATAGTTTAAAAAGCATTTTGGAACTTTTATTTAAGCATTTATTAAGAGGATTTACTAAGGTCTTAACAACACTAAACCCTAAATCCCAAGGACAAAGCATAAACACTAATCCCAAAGAATTTAAAAAAATTTTCAATGAATTCATATTTCTACATTCTTATATTTAAAAAATATTGAAAATGTTTTTATTTAGAAAATAATTTTAAAAAGTTAAATTTATTTGAGTATTAAAATATAAAAAATATATGATACCAGTGCCAAATAACCAATTCCCTACATTGTTTCCACATGCTTAATATTTAAAAATATTATTATTATTATTATTTTTTTTATATTTAAAAATATAATTTAGAAAGTCAAATTTATTTGTGTATTAAAAATTTCCAAAATATATAATTTCATTGCCAAATTCCAATTCCAATAAAAAAAAGTTGAATATATTGTTGTATTAAAATACAATTAGAGAAATGAGACATTAAAGTGTATCACCCAAACAAGAAACATTTCCAATCCTTCCTTTGACAAACCTAGAAAGAGGTGAAAGTTTGCATGAATTTCTATGAAGTCAAGGTAGTAATCTCTGGTTTTGGATCATAATTTTGGGGCTACGGGTATCTACGATTGATGTATGGGTAACCATAATATAAATTTTTTTTCCATAAGATTGGGTCGATATAGTAATTGGGGACGAATCTTGATGACAAAGTGCTCAAAATTTCCAATGTGTGAACAAAGGTATAATGGAACACGAAAAGTATCAATAAGTATTTCTCATAGTTGTAGAAAAAATATTATAAACAAGTGCTAATTATAAACAAGTGCTCAACATTTCAAATGTGCAAACAAAATTATTCATAAATGGTATGCATAGTTGTAGAATATTTTTTATAAACTCTATTATAAAACAAGGCTCCAACAAGATGCATAGTTTCAAATGTAAAAAACAAAATTATTCATAAAATATATCTTATAAACCCTACTTTAAAACAACGCTTGAAAAAGAGGGAGGGTTTAAAATGTGAATTTTTTTTTATCCATAAACAATATCCATAGTTGCAGAAAAAAATTATAAACCCTACTTTAAAACAAGGATGGAAGAAAGAAATGGCCTCCTTACCTCCAACCTAATTTGAATTAGAGATATGAGGTGTTAGGTGCATTGAGGGTGGATTTAACACACGACCTTCATATATTTAGTCTAATTCTCTCCCAACAAAAATACAGACTGTGACGCTCTACCACAAAGATATAGAGGAGCGTAGATCAAACAAATGACCATCATATATTCAATGTGATGCTCTGCCAAAAAAGATAGAGATGTAACAACATTGTGGATTGAACATACGACTTGTGCAAGGCTCTCTCAAGAGAGAGGAGAGTAGATGGAACACATGACCTTCATATATTCAGTCTGACATTCTCCCAAAAAAGATACAAATACAGAGGCAACAACATTGTGGATTGAAGACATGACCTGCATGGATTCGGTCTGACTTATGGTCGAACATCCTCATATAATACTTATTTAAATAATTGTGCACATATTACAATTGGGAGAGATTTCTATTTTGAAATCCACCTTGAACAACAAGGAAATGGCTATGAAGTAAATTGATCGGATTCAAATTCCTCTATCACCCCTTAACTAAATTCTAGGGTTGAAGAGATTACGATTGTGAAATCTGCATGACTCGAATTCTTTTACCAGCTCTTAACTAGACGTGAGCGTTGAGTTCAAGAAATACCACCCGGAAATAGCTCAAATTCTTCTACCAGCTCTTAACTAAAGCTTAGGGTTGAGTTCAAGAAATACTAATTACAACTGCCCACAAAAAGCAAAAAGTTATTAAAAAAGCAAAGAGTTACTAAAAAAGCAAAAGGTTACCTAAATTTACAATGCAGAATATTAATTATATTCGTGAAATCTGCACAAACAAAAAGAAAGGTAACCTTAAAAAAAATAAATGTTACCTAAATTTAGAATGCAAAATATTAATTATATTCATGAAATCTCCACAAACAAAAAGAAAGGTAACTTTAAAAAAAATAAAAAAATTAGAAGGAGCATTAAGAGATCGCCAATTTCAAAGTTAGAAAGACAGAATGGTTGACGACAAAGAAAAAAAATTAACAGTTAAATTTTAAAATAACATTTATCTGCTTTTGAAGAAAAAAATGCAGTTGTCTTTAGTGAGACTTTTTGGAGGCTTTTCCGGTGGGTTTTTCCAACCAAACTTCTCTAAAATCCGGCAGCAATTTATTGGAATAGCAAGTTTGATAGGTAATTTATGCACAATCAAAGTGTCCTAGAGGTTTTTCAGGGTGCTAAATCCAAATATGCAGTTAAAAAACCATTTTAAATAATAAAAATCATGATTTAACCTCAATTTTGTCCGCCGGATTTCGTCACCAGAATCTCCAAAAAGTCACACTAAAGACAACTCCGAAAAAAAATGAGCAATTTCAAATTAAAGCATAAAAGATAGAACCCATTTCTACCTAAATTGTGGCTTGAAATTTACATATAGATAAAATATAGAACACATTTCTACCTAAATTTTATCTTGAAATTGACATATAGTAACCTTGTTATAATAGATAATTTAGAACACACCTTAAATGTGGAGGAACAATAAATTCATTCAAATCTACTTGACATATAACCCTATAAGCTAGTTGTGTATACAACCCTTTGTTCCCAACAACATTATGATGTTTTTGAATATGGATAATAGACTTCAGTAAGAGTATTTATTTTTTCTTTTGACATGTTTATATTTTGGTGTATGTTGTCAATGGAGATACTTTGCTCTCCAACTTTAATTTGAATATGACAACGAAATTTATCGAGATAAAGAGTTTAGTTGGTAATAATTAGTTAAACTTTGAATTCAATATGTATTAGAAAAACAATTTACATGACCCTTAGCATACTTTTGTGTGAGATTTTGTAGGATAAAACAAAGGTGACTACTTGAATATATCTAAAAAGGTATCACAAGCTTACAAAATCCAAGAAAATTCAAACGAACATAAATTTTTTGTATTTCAAATTATATCCTTGTTTTAATAATTATAATTCTTAAGATGGACCAACTAATCTCCAAAATTTGTTCTTCTCAAGAATTACTATGGAGGTGTGAATCACTTATTTTTTTGTCTAACATAGAAATGATTACTGATCTTCAATTTATTCCTCTACATATCCATATTGAAATAGTCCTTGCAATTATCATTATTTATTCCTCTACATATCCATATTGAAATAGTCCTTGCAATTATCATTATCTTGCATATCCAAATCTGAATTCAAATATAGAATATAAAATGTTTTGCCCAATATTTTTATGCATCATATTCTCTACACATATAGAACTATTCTTAAAATATTATAATAGTTAGTTACACTAATTAATTAAAAATATTAATATATTATATATTTAGGAGTTTGTTTCAACTAAAGAATTAAGACTTTGCCATCCCATAGTCAAATATTTTAGACAACAATAATATGAATATAATTTTTTAAATATTAATTTTGTCAATATGATTATAATAAATAAATTATATTAAGTTTTAATATAAATATAGGATTATAAACATTTTGTATTTAGAAAAAATCTATATTTATAATCTAATATTATTGTATTATGAATCACCCTTAACTAATGGCAAAGTAATATTGAAGGAAATAGAATATTCAGAGAGGACCACCATAAAAAAAAAATGCTAAATATAAATAATATTATTTCTAATAGAATAAATATTATACAAATATCGTTTGAAAAAAAATGGTACAATCTTACTTATAAAGGAATTGGCCTTTTCATTAGAATCCATTAGTAAAATTTCAAGAAATATTGTGATCTTTCATTGTTTCAAATTAGCTAGAAACAATTATGTGAAAAAGATGATTTTTCTATTAGCTAGACTACGAGAGGAAGAAAGAAAGGAAAACCTCTATTAACAATTTTTCAAAGATATTTTTTTTTGTGTTTCCAATTTTTTCTAACTTTAGCAGTAAATGCTAATTGAATATTCTATCCATACCTACTTTGACATGATAAAATAGAGTAGAAATGGGTTTTATATGTTATTGTTTATATGCCTTTCCATTGTCCTCTTTATAAACACCATCATCCATGCACATTACCAAGTTTTCTAGTGACTAACTCGGAGCACCAATGGATTCCATGGGATGCTTTTCCATTAATTTAGGCACTTGATTGGGCTTTTGAGGTCTTAAAATACACATTTCTGGTACCCCTTATGCAAAAAATTTTGCAACAGCTTTTTGTACTCTAGTGAAATTAGGAAAAAATATTTCCTTACATGGTGGATTAGATCATGTTGGCTTGATGAAGGATTATTCTATCCAATGGCATATGTGTTTGAAATTTTTTAATTCATATGATATTTGCTTCAATTTTTTTGGACAAATTTATAAAGGCCCAATGAAAAATAACTAACACAATATTAAAAAAATTTAAAAAATACCACTATATTAGTTTAATATTCATGTAATAGTTGAAAAATAGCTTCAACAAATACATGTTCTGCAAAATCCAATTGAAGTATTACTTCATAAACACCAAAAAATAATAAAAAAATATATCTTTTCCTAAAGAAATAATTTTTTGATATGAAAAACATTTTCTCTAGTTGTATAGTTGTAGATCATGCTTATATATATATATATATATATATAGATAATAAACAAAATCTTCTCGAGTGTCAACCCAATATTCTCCTCCTAAATTGTGTGCACTCGAATGAGAATTCATTAAGAATTGATTAATCAATAGTATGACCCTTTAGAATCCATGTAATTAATGGAAGAGGTATGGATATAAAGTTTATTGAAGTTACATTGTTATGAAACCAGCTCAAGAAAAGATAGAAAAGATAGATAAACACCTTAGAATTTAGCCTCTTCGAGGGGGAAACCTCCTTTACATTACATAAATGAACAATTCTTAGATGATTCAAATGACAAAACCTCCTTTCTATATATAGGAGTCTAAGGAGTCACAATATAACCCAACCGACCTAACAATAATAATATAAAGCCACAAAAATAACAATAGAGGATTCTATGGGGCACAATAATAACAATATGGGGACAATAGGGGCACAACAATAACAATAAGGGATACAACGACAATAGTAATGGGGGAATCACTAATATTATAGGGGCCAACATGCACCTCTCCTTCAAAAAAGTGTCATCCTCAACGCTTGAGTAGTTCTAGATAAAATTCTCATCCTCCCATGTGGAATCTTCAACAGATAAGTTCTTCCACTTAATAAGATACTCTGAAATTGATCGATTTCATAGCTATCGACTTCTTGTTTCTGTGACTACTTCAGGTTCCAATATAATTTTTCCTTCCTCATCAAGTTTTGGAAATATTATCTGAACTGAAAGCTTATCACCTATAACCTTCTTTAAACATGAAACATGGAAAACTAGGTGCAATCAAGAAGCTGCACGAAGCTCTAATTTGTATGCCATAGTACCAATATTTTGCAACAAATTGTACGGACCATAATACTTTGGTGATAATTTATTATCCTTCTTAGCTTGAGGGACATTTGCTTATATGGTTGTAGCCTTAAGAATATCGAATCACCTACATCAAAACTTCTTTCACTGCGATGTTGATCTGCCTGTTGTTTCATTATATTATGTGCCAACATGAGGTTATCCTTTAAGAGTTGGAGGACTTGTTGTTGATGTTCGATGTGATGTTCCACTACTTGAACGTTAGAATTTTATCTTAAATATGATGTGATGGGTGGTGGCTGATACCCATAAAGTGCCATAAACAGGGTCATTTTTGTCGTTGTATGGAAGGAAGTGTTATACAACCATTCAGCCAGAGGCAACCATTTGACCCATTGTGTCTGTTTATCAGATACAAAGCAACAAAGATATCCTTCCAAACATTTGTTTACTATCTCAGTTTGCCCATCAGATTGAGGATGATAAGATGAGCTATGAGCTAACTGAGTACCAAGACAAGAAAATAATTATGTCAAAAATTTCCAGTGAAAATGGAATCTCTGTCACTTACAATAATCTTTGGGTTTCCATGTAGCTTTTGAAAATTGTTTCCATAAATTCCGTAGGAACTGTACTGGCTTTAAATGGATGTGATAATGCACAAAATGTGCATACTTCGTAAGTCTGTCAACTACCACCATGATGACACTCTTTCCCTCAGACTTGGGTAAACCTGTGATAAAATCCATTGAAACCTCCTCCCAACGTTGGCTTGGAATGGATAAAGGTTGTAATAGACCCATTGTCTTAATTGTTTCAACTTTATTTTGCTGGCAAACCAAACATTCCGCCACAAAATTTTGGATATCTAATTTAAGGCCCTCCCCAAAAAATTCCTTCTTAACCTTGTGGTAAGTTTTTAAAAATCTCGAGTACCCTCTTAAGGGAGAAGTGTGCAATTCCATAAGAATCTTTTGTTTTAGTTGGGAATTCTTACTGAGGTATAAGCGATCTTTGTACCATAATGAATCATTTTGCCAGCTAAATGTATCCGACCTACTGGAACTTTGTTGTAACTTTCAAATAAGTGCCCACACTTCTTCGTCATTCTTCCATTCCTCCCTTGCTTCCTTTATCCAATCTAGTTGGATAATAGAAATGGCGCAAAACAATGCTTCCACATCCTCATCCTTTCTTGAGAGTGCATCTGCCACCACATTTTGCTTCCCTTTTTTGTAGATGATTTCAAAGTCATAACCCAACATCTTTGTGACCACTTTTGTTGTTCTTCAGAGGATAATCTTTGTTCTAAAAAGTATTTAAGGCTATCATGATCCGTTTTTACCTTGAAGTGTCTTCCCATTAGGTAGGGTCACCATTTCTTAAGTGCATGGAGTATTGCCAACATTTCCTTCTCATAAATAGCTTTGTGTAAAAACTTCCCTTGATTGGACGACTTTCAAAAGCAATGGGTCTTTCATCTTGCATTATAAACAACACTCAATTCCATTTCCTGAAGCAATCACATTCCACAATGAAGGTTTTTCGTGAAGTCCGGTGTAAGCTAAAGACCGGTGCTTGGCCATGCCTCTTAAGATGTTTCAAGGCCTTTGTTGCTTCCCAGAGTCCATGAAATGCATCTTTTCTCAATAATGTTGTTAGAGGTGCTGCTATTCTTCCATAATTCTTAACAAACTTGCGATAATACCCTGTCAACCCGAGAAATCCTCGTAGATGCTTTAGGATGTGGGGATTTTCCATTCCTTAATGGCTTTAATTTTGCTAGGGTCTACCTTAACTCCTTCATGAGATACAATATGACCCAGATATTCCACCTCTTGTACTCCAAAGAAACATTTGGATCTTTTTTGCATATAATTGTTTCTCCTCCAATAGTTGTAGCACCCTGTCAACATGTTCAACATGATCCTTCCAAGACTTGTTGTAGATTAGTATATCATCAAAAAATACTAACACAAATTTTCTAAGGAATGTTTGAAAATTGAATTCATCAAACCTTGAAATGTTGAAGGTGCATTGGTAAGGCCAAAAGGCATGACCAAAAA
>APFE030340714.1:2753-14187 GCA_000404065.3 Pinus taeda
GATGACTTATTTTTGTTTCTGTTCTAGGATCGTCCTCATACAGACAAGGCATCACCATTCTGGTTGTCCATATTTTTCTGTCTCATCTCCTCCGTCAGCAAGGCTGAGACTATTCATCAAACTGCAAAGCAGTTGCATTGCTACCTATTGCAATATCCAGACTATCCCACGAGTCTGGTAGAGAACACAACAAACTGATGCACTTATCTTCATCTGAAATTTTAATATCAACAGATGATAACTGACTTACCACAGTATTAAATGCATTTAGATGCTCTGTCACCGAGTCTCCATATTTCATCCTCAGGTTATACAACGTTTTCCGTAGGAACAGTTTATTCACTAGAGACTTAGATTGGTACAAAGTCCCTAACTTGTCCCACAAAGCCTTCGCCGTAGCTTCCCCTCATACATTCAGCAATACTCAATCTGAGACACACAATAGTATTTTTCTCTTTGCCTTTCAATCCAACTTCTTCCATTCTTCATCGGTCACTCCCGTTGGTTTAGTACCCAGATCTACCGCAATCCAGTGATATTTATCCACCAACAGATCCTCCATCTTGAGTTTCCACAACTCAAAACTTTGACCATTGAACTTCCCAATCTCTATCTTTCCATTGCTCGCCATCTTCTTTCACCACCAGAATCGATCTTGCATATCTCCCACTGAACAGGGTCTACCACAGTCCCGAGCGAAACCCCTCAGCAACAAAGGCATCCCCTTGAAGCCAAAACAGCTCTGATACCAAATGTAGGTTTTAACCCCATACAGAAATTACCTGCATAAGAATTCTAAATCACATGAAAAATAAAAATGTGAGAGCATAACACATAAAACACATATACACAGAGATTTCCCACTGGATCCCAAAACCGGGACTACCAGCTTGATTTTTTCATTATGTTCCTTTCAATGTTACAATACATATTTATACATGCCAAAGCATCCAATACCATGGACCGAAAAACCATCCCATCCAAAACCATGGACCGAAAACCATCGCGTCCAAAAACATGTGCGAAAATCATGCAAAAAACCATAGGTGGGTCCACCCAACCTAACATAGGGTCAAAAACCAAACTTTTTTGGGGCGCTGCCGCGGACCCCATAAAGTGCGGTTAGGGGTACCCCTCAAACCCCCTGTTAACTCTGTGGAAAGAATATAACACAACCCAACAATCTGTTGTAGGTTGTGTCTCTTAATTTTTCTAGATAATAGAAAGGAAGGACTGGTTGTTCGGGGTGGACGTAGCCCAAATTGGGTGAACCATGTATATATGTGTCTCTCTTGTTTTATGCATTTTTTTTGTTATATTTCTGCAATATTTTATGTGTTCCATTGCTCCATAATATATAATTTTCTAACAGTTTTCATGAGTGTCAAGTTTTCCAAGGTAAAAGAAAGCTTCTTCCTTTGCCTCTACAACAAATATCAATTAATCCACCTTTTTCAATAGTGGGGCCTAGATTTCATAGGTGAGATTAATCCATCATCATCCGCACAACACAAGTAGATATTGATAGCTACACACTACTTCACAAAGTGGATCGAAGTGATCCAAACCAGGAAAGCAACTGATTCAGTTATCATTTAGTTTGTAGAAACTAATACCTTGTCTCGTTTTGGTTGTCCTGATAAGATTATCACAGACAACACGGCAGCATTCAAGTCCAAGAAGATGATTGGTTTTTGTGACAAGTACAACATAAGGTTGGGACATTTCATAGCATACTATCCTCAGGGAAATGGTTTGGCAAAGTCCTCCAATAAATCCTTAATCAACATCATCAAGCAACTGTTGGAGGCCAACAAAAATAATTCGCACAAAAAGTTGATCAATGCATTATGGGTAGATCGGGTGAGTAGTAAGAAATCTCTCGAGCTTTCTCCTTTTTAGATTGTGTATGTAGTAGATGTTGTTTTTCCTTCATCATTAGCAGTCTCAATCATCAAATTGTTACAAGAAGTAGGAAGTGGAGAAAATGATATGCAGCCCCGGATCAATCAAATGATTCACTTAGAGCAGACATGGGAAGAGATATTTCAGAACACTTCCAAGCTTCATGATAAGATAAATAGGATCTACGACCAGAAAACAAAGGAAGATGATTTCAAAATCGAAGATGTGGTACTTCGTTGGGATGCTAGAAATGAGGACAAGGGTAAGCATGGAAAATTCGAGAATTTATGGAAAATCCCTTATTAGATTTCAGCTTTCCGGGGACAAAATGCTTTCTTGTTGGAGGAGATGAATGGAGAGCCATGCTTAGGAGGACCAATCAATGGTAGGCTCCTGAAACATTATCTTTTCTGAATTGTCCTAGTTTCATTGTACATACATTTTAAATTTTCTGCAAGCGTGAATCTAAAGATCATTGGATTTCAGAGCCTGAATAGAAGGCCATGGAGCTTCACTAATTTTCTTCTATTTTAATATCCAGTCCTTACTCATGTAAGTCAGTTTCAATTTAGTTTTGAATTTTTTACCGTATTGGCCCATATGGTAAGGCTACTTGGTCTACGGTGTTCTTGGCACCTCCATGGAGCTGCCATCCCCAAATAAGGCCAATTTTAGAGTTAGTATTTGCATACTACCATCGGTGATCAAAATCCCTATTTTATATCATATTAGTGTCCCGTTTAAATTTTATTTTGCATTCCACTTAGGTCATCATGCAAAAATTTTCTCATTGGTGGTAGCCCAAAATAAAAAATCACTCTCCCCTTTCAAAAATTTGTATTTGTTGGCCCACCTTCATGTGTCTTACTAAGCATCCATTGAACATAAAGGCTCATTTCATCATGTTTTATATAAGTCAAGTCCACCTGAATTTTAGTAATTTAAGGCTCCATTAGGTCACCTAGGTTTTATTTTCCCCAGGTCCAATAAGTCACCATCTCACTGCATAAGGTCATCAAATATGAGAGTGAAGCAAATAATTTCTTTTTCAGTTAAATAAAGGTTTACAAGCATGTAACCATGGTTACTTAAAGCCCCAAATTTGATTTCAAAAAAGAAATTTTTTTCCAGTTTGTAAATTTTTACTTCAAAATAGATGTAATAATTTTTATTTTCATTTATGTAATTTCATGTCTATTATATGTAATAAGTCACTATTTCAACTGTCTACTCAATTCCATTGCCAATAGTATCCAAACAAAGATCAAAATCAAGATTTCCAAAGCATTATCCACCTGTCAAAGGGAAAAAGGTCAGAAAGTAAAACATGCATTAGTATGAAAGTTTGAAAGTGACATGAAACGTTAGAAAATGGGTGTGCAACTCATAAATCAAAATCCCATCATGTATAAAATCTCTTAAAACATCTATGCAACCTTCATTTTCACTCCTACACTTTTAAACCTTCTTAGCAAAAGAAGATTTCTTGATTTCAGGAGAAATTAGGAAAAATAGGGCTAGAGGGTGCATTTAGACAAGGGAGGGCACATTTTTCCTGGTCACTGTGTGTTTGCAAGAAAAGGCAGTGCATTTTCTAACGACATTGCACTCCTGTATCTCTAGGGCACATTTCACTAGGTCACTATGCATTTGCCTAGGAAGACCAAAAATTGCTCAGAACGTCCTCTATTTGCTCCAAGCTTCGAAAATTGTCATCAAATGCTCTATTAAATGAGGTAGGTAGGAAATACATTCACTCCTCCCCTCCATATTGATCTACATAGGGTTTCATAGTCATTTGTTGTCATTACTCAACTCAAAACTCTAGTAACGTATTCTTACTCTTAAATCACATTCAATAACATTTCATTACCACTCCCACCACTTAAAGATTATCCACTATCACCTCCCTCATACCAAACATCCCCTTTCCCTCTTCATCGAATCTCCTCACATTATTTCATATTTCCCACACCCACTGTCCATTTTATCATCTCCCTAGGGTTTTGACAGCAACAACTCATGGCATAAGAAGAGCATAGAAGTTAGAGTGATGAAGAAAGACAAGAGAGGAGGAAACATAAGAAAGGAGGGACAATCATTAGACATGAGCCAAGAAACACTAGAGAACTCATGGCATCTCCCATCATTGTGGAAAGCTTTAAACATATGGGTTGTTTTGAGTTTTGTGAGAAAGTGGAAAGGATCTAGCTTCATCTTGAGTTGACCATATTATTCATCAACAACCTCCATGACAACCAGGAAACCCTTGTTGGTGTCACCTTCACTATATCTCTTGCTATTATCTCTACTACCACTAGGATCCCAAATATTGGAGAAAAATGGTTTAAACAAGAAGAATTGGATCATTTCTACTATGAGCCATATCTTTAACCATGCTACAAGAATGCGAGAAAGATGATTTTTCCTTTATCTTACCTCCTAGAAAAACATGTTCCCATGATGAAAATCATCATGAAGTAATTCACATGTGAGGGTAGGTTTTTTAGACTCTATTCCTATCATATTCAATTACTCATGCATTTCACAAGAGTCAAAATGCTCAATCTGCCCTACGATATTTACCGGGACATTCACAAGATGTCATTCATTGCTTGAAAGAAGGATTATGATCATCAAATGCATAGCATATTTCACCACTCTCTCATCAAAATGATATTCCTACACCACCTTGATAAGCTTAACATTTCATGGGACACTTCATATATAATGAGATTTTTGCAGTTCCACCTATTCAGCTGATCTGAATTTGAAACTACTTGAAAAAGGTTTGCAAGGTATTCAATTCAGTAGTAAACATGTTTAAAAGATTCCCATGTCTTGCAGTAAAGAAACAAATGAAATTTTCAGCTATTCATTATCCATTCAAGCATAGCAGAATTATTTCCTTTTATTGTTTAACACATTAAAACAAATTTGTTCTGAAAAATAAATCAACCACAGATGCAAAAGAAGTTGATGAAGCAGTTCACCCCTCCTGGGCTACGTCTGCTGGGTCCAAGGCTCCCAAATGGGTCAGTCCTCATTTTAATTAAATGCTAAAAATGAATTTAAAGCTGAATAGAAGTCTCTACAGGTGAAATATACTGTAAATTCGGATTTAGAACAAATGAATCCTTCAGGATTGACTACTGGTTCACCTCCAATGGATACCTGCAACCTGAAACAGTTCTCACAATACTGGGCCCTGGTGGCTCCTAGAACTTCCACGGCTCCAAAACTTGTGAAAATGACCTCTGATTGCAGAAAGACCCATGCCAATGGATTCAGAACGTCCAAAATACCCAAAATAAAAAAAAATTCATCCAAAATTGCCTTTCCTAGCCAAAATTATGGCCATTTACTCCCAACTGCCAGTTTCCCCTAAAACAACTCCAGCTAACTTTAGTTAAGCTCCTCCAATTATGGTGGGAATGCCAAATTTGGCGCTCCTCCAAATAATCCGCCAATTGAACCTTGAATTTCGGCTAAAAATGTGCATGTGACCACGCTTATTGGTTTGGCAGTTTGTCCTTGGATTGCACGCTGGTGGTTAGGTGTTGGCCCTTGGTTCCTGGGGCTTGGTCATATGGCATGGGGGCTGGCCCTTAGGGGCTGGCCCCCTTATCTTCCCGCCTAAACCATATTCAAAATTCAAATTAAATTTCCTCCGCCCATTTAATAACGACTGCCCTCGTGGCCTAATGGTATGGCTTTGGACTTGTAGCAGGCAGGTCATGGGTTCGAAACTTGCCCATGCCAAAAAACTTTTTACACCTCCGTGCTTGCAACGTGGCAGCCTCTGATTGGCCCGATTAAAGGAATATTCCATGGAATATTTATAGGAATATTCCATGGAATATTCCCAGGAATATTTTGTGGAATATTCCTTTTTTAATTTTTTTTTAAAATTCAAAAATTAAGGGTTATTGAGCGATTTTGTTTTTGACGTAACATTCACATACAGCGACCGTTCTTCGAACCGTTTGCGGTGCCGGAATCGAGAGGACAAGATCTATCCAGTAATTTAGGTTCAAGCCAATTTTGAGCACTTTCAATTTTGAGAATTTTACGACACTTGGGACATGAGCCCCTGATCACGCCTCCCCATTGGGAAGCTTTTGGACCCCAAAAGCCTTCAACTACCTGTTAAAGAGGTGAGGGTACAACGCCCTAACTCTGTCGTTTGCTGCCTTTGAAACCAACCCGAACATAATCTACATTGCCCCTCCTTGAAGTGCGTGTCCTTCTGTCAAGGATTATATCTTCTTTCAACTCATCTAAATATTCTGGCGAGAAGTCTTCTATAGATGGCAGCTGAACAACACTTTCATGATCAGCGACCAAAGGAGTTTCATACAAATGTAACTTCTCCAGGTTAACAACAGAATACATTTGCATGTAGGAAGGCAAATCTAATTGAAAAGCATTATTTCCAACCTTCTTGAGGATTTTGAATGGACTATAATGAATAGGCTTCAACTTTTTACCTTCTCCTTGCATCCTTTCCTTACTAATGTACAGCCATAGCTCATCCCTTTCTTGAAACTTGTGATCGACTCTATGCTTGTCGTGTCTTTCCTTGTACTTGCCTTGACTTTTCTCAAACTATTCTTGAATTTGCTAAATTCTTTCAATGAATGAACGAGCTTTGTCAACATCACTATGTCCCTCAATGGCGACATCTTTCTCAAGAATGAAATCAAGAGGCGATTTTGGCAAGTAACCAAAACAAGCTTCAAACAGTGGGTGTTTGTGGAAGAGTGCTTGGAACGGTTGTAAGCATGCTGTATTATGCAAATCTTCATCCAGCTGGGCTTGCTGCAATATCCTCTCAAGAGGTGCACAATGGTTCTGTTCACAACTTCGGTTTGTCCATCTGTTTGCGGATGGAAAGCAGTACTTTTCTTCAACTTTGTGTCCATCATCTCCCATAGGTTGGACCAAAAATTCCCCACAAATCTGGAACCCCTGTCACTAATAATGGAAGTAGGCAAACCAAAGTGAATCCATACATGATGAAAAAATAATTCAGCAGTGTGTTCAACAGTTATAGTTTTCTTACAAGGCATAAGTATACACATTTTGCTGAAACGATCAACTACTACATATAAATAATCATGTTGCTTTCTAGATTTTGGCAGACCTCCTACAAAATCCATAGAGATGCTCTCCCATGGTCTAGAAGGTACCTTCAAAGGAGTATACAAGCCAAGCTTCCTGTTACTAGGCTTTCTGGTAGCAAATAATGAACAACCTCTTATGAACCTTGAAACAAAATCTACCATGCGAGGCCAATAGCAATACCTCTGTAGATGTGAAACTGTTTTTCTTACACCAAAATGGTCAGCAATAAGAGAAGAATGAGCTTCTCTTATGACATTTATTCTCTACCCCTGTGGTATACACAACTTTCCCAAATGAAACAGAAAATTGTTATGCATGTGATAGTCATTTTCCTCTACATGATTCCTTTACTCAAGCTAGCATACACATATTTAAAGTCATCATCAGATGCATACTGTTCTATGTAACTATCATGTACAATGGGATCATTCTTAAGTAAAGTAATAGCACCAATAATAGGCCTTGAAATCATATCAACAACTTTATTCAGAGTACCTTTCTTGTACCTTATTACCAAATGGAACTGTTGCAAGAAGCCCATCCATCTGAAGTGTCATGACTGTTGTAACTTGCTTTGTGATTGCAAGTACTGTAAGGGTTGATGGTCGGTATGTATAACAGTTTCTTTGCCCATCAAATATTGTTTCCACTTTTTGACGCTTTGTACCAATGCATACAACTCCTTATCATAGGTAGGATAATTTACAACAGCACCATTAAAAGTTTTAGAATGAAAAGCAATAGGCTTACCATGCTGTAGAAGAACTGCACCCATGGCATAATCACTAGCATCGGTTTGTATCTCAAATGGCTGTCTCAAATCCGGCAATGCAAGGACCGGAGCTGAACTAATCTTCTCTTTCAAAGATTTGAAAGCTTTTTGCTGCTTGCCTCCCCATTGGAAAGCATGCTTCACACTTATCACTGCATGCATAGGAGCTGCTATAGAAGAGAAGTTAGAGATGAACTTCCTCCAATATTGAGTTGCACCCAAAAAACTTCTTACCTCTGTTATGGATTTGGGAGTAGGCCAATTCACAATAGCCTCTATTTTAGCAGGATCAATCCTCAAAGCGCCTCCTCCTACTATGTGTCCCAAATAAACCAAAGAAGTCTTTCCAAATTCACACTTTGACATTTTAAGAAATAACTGATTCTTCTTCAAAACATCAAGTACTTTCCTAACATGCATGACATGATCTTCTCTAGACTTGCTGAAAATTAAGATGTCATCTAAGTAGACAATAACGAAATCATCAAGAAAAGGACGCAAGACATCATCCATTACCCGCATGAAAGTTGCAGGTGCATTGCACAAACCAAACGACATCACAAGCCATTCAAAGAGTCCTTGTTTGGTTTTAAACGTTGTCTTCCAAATGTCACTTTCTTCAATTCTTACTTGATGATATCCACTGCGCAAGTCTAACTTAGTGAAATATCAAGCATCTTTCAACTGGTCTAGCACATCATCTATCCTTGGGAGTGGGTAACGATTCTTTACCGTTATCTTGTTCAAGGCCCTGAAATCAACACACATACGCCAAGTGCCATCTTTCTTTGGAATCAGTACAATCGGTGACCCACATGGCGAAATACTTGGCCTTATGAAACCCTTGTCCAACAAGTCCTTGATTTGCTTCTTTATTTCCGCATTCTCCATAATAGACATGCAGTATATGCCTATATTTGGAAGAGGACAATCTGGATGCAAATGGATTTCATGTTGAATCTCCCTCTTAAGAGGCAAACTTGTTGGCTCTTGAAACATCTCATGATATGCATCAACTACATCATACAGATCTAATTTAAGTTTTGGATCACAATTGTCAAATGACTCATGATTCACATCAACCTTGGGCTTAATCATTAGAAGAACAAAATTCTTACTTGAATTGACCAGCCTTTTTACCTGTCCTACATTCACCATTGCTATACTTGTCTTCTTGCGATGAGCTCTAACAATGAACTCCTTGCCATCTTTGAAAAGATGGTATTTGTTTTCATGGCGATGGAAGATAGCTTTCCTGTCAAACAAGTAAGGACTTCACAAAACAATTCCTGCTATATCAAAAGGTACCACATCAAGTTCAACTGTATCAATAAAATGTGTAGTAATTGCAAAGCGCAATGTGCACTTTCTTGTAACTTGTAAATTTGCATCCTTGCAAATCCATCCCTGTGGATATGGCTTCGGATGTGGAACGATCTCAAGTTTAAGCTGCTTGACCAAGTCTTCTGATATGAGGTTTGCTTGAAACCCACTATCAAAAAGTGTGTCAATCTTAGTATGTTTTGAAATCACCCTCACATGAAACAGGTCGATTCTTTCTTCCTCATTAGGAGCTTGTACATGACAGTTTGAGGTACTAGTGCTGGCTTGATTTTCCATTTCTTTTCCCTTCAAGTTTTTCAATCCCATGGCTGTAATTTTGGTTTCATCACCTGAATCATCCCCTAAATCTTGTGGAGGAGATGTAGTAGCAGCTGTTTTTTGTTTCCCTTTGGATTTGTTAAATTGAGGTCTTTTTTGAGGATGTAATTTCCAACAGTTTTTATCTTCATGACCTGGTTTAGAACAGTGTTTATAGATCACTTTCTCACTCTCCTGTTTCACAGATGCATTCTTTTTTCCCTTTCCCTTAGAGGTTTTCTCTTTGTTTTTCCCCTTGGTGGGCTTGTTTCTACCCTCTTCAAATGTGTGTTTCCCCTTGCCTCTAAATGGGTAGCTTGGACACAAACCTCATCCAAGCTAGTAGGTTTAAACATCAAAATGGTGTGTCTAAGGTAGCTATGCAAGCCACCAATATATTTCAGCAAGGTGTCCTGGGTCTGTAAATCTACCCCTAACAAGATAGCTCTTCTCTTGAATTCTTGGGTGTAGTCTTGGACATTCTGACCCTTAAGTTGTCTGAAATTTTGCCAGTTCATAATGGCTTTCTGCATGTGAGCAAGAGGATAAAACTTTTTTTTAATGGCTAACAGGAAGTCAATCCATGTTAAGGTAACCTTACCAAATTTCTTGATCTCCTCTTTGGTCTTGCCCTCCCACCAGACCAATGCTGCTCCATCCATTCTCAAAGAAGCCAACTGAATCTTTATGGCATCATCATGTTGTTGGGTCCCTATAATACTAGTGATTACCCCATTACTATTGTAGTTATACCCCTTATTAATATTGTTGTGCCCCTATTGCCCCCATATTTTTATTACTGTGCCCCATAGAATCCCTCTATCGTTATTTTTGTGGCTTTATATTATTATTGTTAGGTCGGCTGGTTTATATTATGACTCCTTAGACTCCTATATATAGAAAGGAGGTTTTTTCATTTGAATCATCCAAGAATTGTTCATTTATGTAATGTAAATCAGGTTTCCCCCTCGAAGAGGCTGAATTCTAAGGCGTTGATCTATCTTTTCTATCTTTTCTTGAGCTGGTTTCATAACATTTGGTATCAGAGTTTTGGATTCTAGGATTTCGCTGCTCCAAACCGGTCATCGTGGACTTTTCGCTATAACATTGTTTCTGTGGCGTTTCAGAAGTCACAAAAAAAACCCATTTGAGAAGAAATCGTGCTGAACCTTGGGTCCGAATTTCAGAGCTTTTCACGTGATATTTTCGGAGATATGATCTGAGGAATTTGGTCTTTTTGCAGACTCCTGAATTACATTCCAAACAGGTGACTTGGGGAAAATCATCATAACCTTCTCTCTGGGGATCGGATTGAAATTTTGTAAGAAGGTACAAAAATAGGATGGACTTTAGTTTCTTGTATGCATTTTTCAGATCCAAAGGTTGAAACAGTGACTCGTGGCACGTCGTACAATTTCGCTCTACTGAACTAGTCTATAATCAAGTCACTGTGGGAGATTTCACATAACTCTTCCTTGGAGAAACCAATTTGGGTCAGACTTGTGGCATTGGAAAGAGGACAAAAAGGGCTACTACAAATCACAAATTCAGAACTAGATGATCGGAAAGTACATAGATACATCAGAGCCAATATCAAGCTCCTAGGTGTGTAGATTTTCTTAATTTTTTGCTTAAGCTTGGTTTGAAAATTTATTTTGAAGGAATTCAAAGGGCATAATAAAGAATTATTATTGGTAACTGATGCCCCAAGGAAAGAAAATGAAAATGCCTGGTAAGGAGCCTGGAAGCTCTAGAATGACTCATGAAGAAGAAGAAGAAATGCTATATGATATATCAAAATTACAAGAACAAGTGCAACAAGTGTCACTTGCACAAAAAGCAACAGAATCCAAGATGGATGGTTTAAGTAAAGATGTAGAAGCTAAGATGGATGGTTTAAAGAAAGGCATAGAAGCTAAAATTGATGGCATGGATGATAAGATGGAAGAATTGAAGATAAATATGAATAAGTTGCTACAAGAAATGGTC
>APFE030340727.1:1169-12175 GCA_000404065.3 Pinus taeda
AATAAAGTTTGATAGCCTCATTCCATGTCCTAGAAGCCTCACCATGTGTTTAGAAGTCATATCTCACATGATTTTGGATAAATTTTAAAACTAGCTATGAATCCACGTTTTCGTAGCGCAGACAGTGTAAAAATCCTATTTTGTGCTACGAAACCCCTGTAGCAGCCTGTTTTAGCAGAAAAAACTGTTTTTATGGTCAACTTCTAGAAGAGGTTCTGACCATTTTAAAACTCATCTATGAAAAGTGAAAGATGTTTTAATACCCAAGATAACGAAGTACAAAAACCTCTTCCACTTCCTTCAAATTCATTATGATCTGGGAGAAATGATGGACTAAAGTTGCGCTACGAAACTGCTGTAGGTGCAGTTTTTCACAGGCATATTTCTCTGTTTTACACCGGTTTTTCAAAGGCACATTCTGGGAGGTAGGGACGGTGTTTCAAAAAACCAAGAGAGCTTTTTGTTCATCACGGATCGGTTCACAAAAACCTCCTTCATTTTCCTCAAATACATCATGAGCTGGGAGAAATGAAGGACCAAACTTGCGCTACGAAACTGCTGTAGGTGCAGTTTTTCAAAATCAAAATTTCCTGTTTTACACGTCTTCTTCAAGGATCGATTCTGGACAGCTGGAGAAGTATTTTACAAAACCAAGAGAGGTTTTTGTTCGATACATCCTGGACTGCAAAACCTCCTTCAGTTTCGAAAAATGTGTCATGGATAAGGAGATAAAGGCTCTGTCACACGTGCCATTTTTAGGGATCCTAAACCTAAAAACAGGGAAACATGTTCCCTAATTTCTAGGGTTTGTCTTCAACAGTCAGATGTCCACGTGGAAGGCTTAATCAAATTAGACTTCATGGAGTGTTAGGTGTCAAAGAATGCTTTAAATGTTTAGATAAGTTTGTTGTAATCATAATAAGTAGTTACACTCCTAGTTATATTAGGTCTCTAGGACTCCTAGTTAGGTGTCATTTGCATTTAATAGTTAGTTTTAAGTATCAATAGGTGTCATAGTAGGATGAATTCGAATTCCCCTCATGCTTGAGGAGGAATCTAAGTTAGAATAAGAGCTCTATATATAGCTAAAGCAGCAATGTACTCAGGGTTGGAAATTTTATGAAAAAGCTTGTATTTGGCTTATGTAAGACTCAGTTTCAGTAATACATGTTTTGGCTTTACTTCTCAGGATTCATGAGGGATTTTTTATGTTCAGAATATGTGATGTTTTCCTTTTCCTAATTCTTGCAGTGTTATGGATGTATAATCACTCAGAATTCACTGAATGTGCTCTGACTTCCTGTATACATTTATAAACTGTGTGGTCCTATATGAGTTTATGTTCTGAATGTTTAAATGCTGAATGCCCTGACTTCCATGTAAGGTTGAGTTCATTGTTATATTGAAGTGTTGTTGACTCCATAAGCCCAATGGATAGTAGTTAAATGTGTTTCCACCATTTATATTTCTCAGAGTTGTTCTATAAGAGTTAGCCATCTTATCTTTAATCAAAATCAATAACCCTTTGAGAGAGCCCTCTCAGGCTAAGGAGGCTAAGCCTCAGCCTAAAGTAGGTTTGAAATAGTTACTTGAAGTCTTCCTGGTCTGCAGCCTTCCAGGGTCTAATTTTGAGATAACACACCCCAAGAAACTCTCCTAGGTTGTATCTCGGAGATGCTCGGGAACATTACAAAACTCAACAAAATGTTGGAATTGGATGAATGGAAGGAATGATGCTTGTTCAAGCCAGATAACCACTTCTACTATGCTTAACTCCAGACATGGGTGAACAGTCCCAGAGTACAAGTCTTTAGACCACCAATTACTCACAGTTTGAGGATTATGTGAATATGGAGAATACTAACCACCCCAGCAGATGCACAGGACCCTGTGATGGCCGACTGCAACCAGTAAAAAGGTCTGCAAATCTATTTCCTAATGCACAGACAGGATGACAGCTCTCTAGCACTAAATAAACAAAAACCTGCATAACGCATTCAATGATACATACTAGACTTCAACACAGAGGTGGGATGACAGCCCCTCTAATGCTAAATATCAAGAGCACATGAACAAATGCATAATAGGCACAGTCTGGAACAGAGTAAAAATGGAAAGTGAGCAATTAATAGCAAAAGAAGCTTGTATTAGCTGAAAATGAAGACCAGACGCTACAAGTATCAAAGTAGTTACAGTCTCCAGAAGTTGAATCTTACATCAAAACAACAACCATCAACCATCATCCCCGTTTACATCTGTGTTTTGGGTATATATAGAGTTTGTTTACTAAAAATGATATGTTATTCTATGTGTGGAGGGGTCATAATGGACCACCAACCACATTAGTTATCTAAAATGGGCCTCTGCCACAATCTGTTGCTTCAATGAATGAATTTGACATTCTCTGGTACTCTGTTTTCCTTCTTGAGCAAGTGGGATGTTGTATGAAAGAATGCTCCATAATTGCTGAATGAATTCAACTGCTCGAGGCATGTCCTTTTCGTTCTTCGGCCATTATGTTCTTGAATGCAGTTGTTGAAGTAGTAATGCACCAGGTACAGGTAGTTGGCCACCTTCGTCCTTCGGGAGAATATAATGGCTATGGACGTGGATAGTCGGGATGGACGGAGGAAGAAAATCGGCCGTTGGATTAAACGAATAAACGACAGGGATCTATCGGTGGGAGACATTAGGAGAAAGCGGGAACAAACAGTCCTGAGCCATTAGATCTTGGGCGGATAGATCCAACGGTTATCGGGGCGAAAGGAACACGAAGCCTAATGGTCGGGAGAACGGGTTTGGACAGTAGGTAGTATTGTCTGCACCTCTTATCAGAGGTGGGTGGTAAACGTACACGGGGAAGCGATGCAATAAGTGCACGACACGTGAAGATGTGACAGGAGGGAAACCGCTTTCCCCGCGGGTTAAAGCGCGGGTAAGTTTCGACAGTAGGGAAAGCGAATGATGTTGGATCGCTTTGGTGGATGATTGGATGGCAGAGATTGGTTTGTGGGGCACGGGCTGTTGGATCATGGCGGAACTGATCCAATGGTGAAGGAGTAATCGGATCGGCGCTTTCCTTTGAAAACCTTGGGCCTTTGCATTTTTCGATTTGCGATTAGACCGCGGACCCGATGAGGAATTAAGTGTTTTTAAGGAATATCGCATCGGCGGAAGTCAAGGGTTTTGGGCCTTATACACACATGATGCGATTTGCCAATAGCGATGAGGGAAAAGGGCTTATGAAAAGTGCATGGTCACACGATCACGGTCTCATGGGTTTAACTTTGCGCCTGGGGACCTGAGGGAAAGTGAGTTTGTACAGGGTTTTGGGGGAAAAGCAAAGATATGGAGGGCTAAGAGAGTATGAGGAAGCTGAAGGAGAAGAAGGTAAATGACTGCTGCGAGCTCCCTTTCAGCATAAACACACGGCCAAGCTAGTATTTGGTCCTCTAAATGTTGAAGTATGTGCGGAGCTCACATTGGCTCCTTCTGGGGATGAGATCCTCCCTGTGAGGTCTCAAGAACTGCAAACCAATGCCCTCATACAAAACAAGCTTAAAAAATATTGCCTAATATTCCAATGGGCATGGAGTCTAATTAAGTCAAGGCTAAAACCTGTAAAAGAACATGCTTACAATCATTAAGGCCCAAAAAACTTAAACAACATAAATCTTCAAAAATTGGCCATCTGCTAGACCATCAAAACTGTTTCTCCTCCTCTGGGTTTGTTAATCATAGATCTGCAAAATTAGGTTGATTTTATCCTGTACCTCAAAGAGTTTAGGGCATTTGACCTTATCTGGTAGATATGGATCAAATTTCATCCCCTTTCTGTACACTCTCATCCTTGGATGTTCTTCATGGCAGCCTTTGTACACCTGCTAAATAATCATGGTTGATGTGTACTTCTTTGTGTCATTTGTGGCCTGCACAACTAATATGAATGGTGAACCAATGTATTCTTGTGCAGGGGACACAGAGACATCATATGCTCCTTCATTTTTCTTAGAACAATCCACATCCAAGGAGGAGTCCCAAAACTATGCACCCTCTTCCTCTGTCATCAGCCAAGCTGCCCTTTCAAGCTGTGTGGAGGCCACCTGGGCAGGCATCAGTATATCAAGACTGAGATGATCAGTATCAGCCTTCGGCATTGAGTTATGGCCTACCTCAGTGCCTAGTGGGCAACTGTGAGGAATTGTCACTTGAGCAGACAGAGGGACAAAAGATGATGGGGAGCTTTCCTCTCCCTTTTTGATCACTGTGTTGGGGATAATAGCAGGCTGGTGAATTTGCAGATCTGCATAGTCATGGGAAAAATGGTTGGCTTTAGGCTTAACTTCTTCGAGGATGGTAGGACCTGCTGCTATCTGCTTCTGTTGATAAGCTTGTTGTTCTGTAGGTACAACAAACTCATGAGCAGTGCCTTTAGATAGTGACTCTTCATAGGCAGCTCTGGTTAAGAAAGGGGCACTGCCCTTATCTTCCAAACCATGGACCTCCCCCTCCTCTTCAAACAGCTCTTCCTCCATGACTATAGTTTGAAAAAGGGTCTTCACCCTTTGGTCTTCGTTAGCATCTTTGCTTTCTTGCAAAATCTGCAACTGCTCCTTTGCTCCTCTGTATGGATTTGGATTTGGTAGAGCAAAGGTACTAGAAGATCCTACTTTCTCAGAACGCTGCTCAGCCTCTAATCTGGAAACTTCAGAGGCTAATGCCTATATCATCCTAGCCAGTATATCGATCTTAAGATCTGAGGATGATGAGGACTCACCCCCCTGTCTTCTCCTTTCAGCATTATCTTCGAGCCTCTCTGCAATTATGATGTTTGATTCTACTTCAAAGGCTGCATCTTGCATATCAACCAAAGAAGTACATCTTATTTCTCTTAACAGCAGGCAGAATAGAGAATCGAAGGCATTGGCATAAGTGAGCATAGCAGAAGTAGGAGTGGGTTTCACTTCATATGGTATTCTGTTGTACAAATGGTTGAATCTCTTGTTGAAATCAGATAGCAGCTCACCATTCTCCCTCTGCAAGTTCCCAAATTCAGTATAATAAAAGAGCAGATCTTTCTTATACCCCCAGTGCTTTAGGAACACATCATCTAGGGCCTCAATGTCTGCAATAGACCTAGGGGGTAATTCTCTGAACCATTTTCTAGCCTCCCCATCTAGGCTTTGGACAAAAAACCTCATCCACACATCCTCTTCATTGATATCCAGGTTATCAACATAGCTATAAAAGGACTCAAGGTGCTCTTCAACTGTTACTCCTTCTGTACCAATACACTTAGGCATATATTCTTAATAATCTCCTGCAGGCATGGCCTTCAAAGGGACAGGCAAGACCAAGGGTCCATACCTAGCAGCAACGATTCTTTCTATCTTTGTAAGAGCTTGCTGACCTACCATGACTGGGGTATATGAAAGGATACTGGTAGACTGAGTGGTATGGATCAATGAAAAGGATGACAGAGACAGAGGAATATGATGGACAACATGGATGCTTCTTTGGACTGAGATCCGAAAGGGAAATGAATGAACACGGAGCTTTATGAATCTCTGAAGGTGATTTCTTCACTAGCAGAGATACATGGGACTTTTAAGGCTTACCTGATCCTAATGCTCCTTTCTGCAAATTTTTCTTCTACTTAACAATCTTCTCAGGATCAGGCACTGGTCAGCTGGTGATTTCTAAGGATTTCTGCGAGCACACCTCACAAACTGCGCCAGAACCGTAATGTGGAGTCGCCAAAGGTTAGTCTTCCTCAAGTTGAGTCACCAGATAGATGATTACAACCAGAAATGTGCCCAGACTTTGTCTATCATCAAAATTTCGAACTGTGTCGTCTCCCAGGGAAGCTGAGCTTCAATCTCCTCTCCCCGGCAACGGCGCCAATTAATGTTATCACCCCAAGAAACTCTCCTAGGTTGTATCTCAGAGATGCTTGGGAACATTACAAAACTCAACAAAATGTTGGAAATGGATGAATGGAAGGAATGATGCTTGTTCAAGCCAGATAACCATTTCTACTATGCTTAACTCCAGACATGGGTGAACACCCCCAAACTAAAAGGCTTTAGACCACCAACTACTCACAGTTTGAGGATTAGGTGAACATGGAGAATATTGACCACACCAGCATATGCACAGGACCCTGTGATGGTTGGCTGCAACTAGTAAAAAGGTCTGCAAATCTATTTCCTAATGCATAGACAAGATGACAGCTCTCTAGCACTAAATAAACAGAAACCTGCATAACACATTCAATGATACATACTAGACTTCAACACAGAGGTGGGATGACAACCCCTCTAATGCTAAATATCAAGAGCACATGAACAAATGCATAACAGGCACAACCTGGAATGGAATAGAAATGGAAAGTGAGCAATTAACAACAAAAGAAGCTTGTATTAGCTGAAAATGAAGACCAGACGTTGCAAGTATCAAAGTAGTTACAGTCTCCTGAAGTTGAACCTTACATCAAAACAACAACCATCAACCATCATCCCCGATTACATCTGTGTTCTGGGTATATAGAGTTTGTTTACAAAAAATGATCTGCTATTCTATGTGTGGAGGGGTCATAATGGACCACCAACCACATTAACTATCTAAAATGGGCCTCTACCACAATCTGTTGCTTCAATGAATGAATTTGACATTCTTTGGTACTCTGTTGTCCTTCTTGAGCAGGTGGGATGTTGTATGACAGAATGCTCCATAACTGTTGAATGAATTCAACTGCTCAAGGCATGTCCTTTTCGTTCTTCGGCCATTCTGTTCTTGAATGCAGTTTTTGAAGTAGTAATGCACCAGGTACAGGTAGCTGGCCACCTTCATCCTTCGGGAGCATAGAATGGCTATGGACGTGGATAATCGGGACGGGCGGAGGAAGAAAATCGGTCGTTGGATTAAACGAAAAAACGACAGGGATTTATCGGCGGGGGACATTAGGAGAAAGCAGGAACAAACAGTCCTAAGCCATTAGATCTTGCGCGGATAGATCCAACGGTTATCGGGGCGAAAGGAACACAGAGCCTAATGGTCGAGAGAGTGGGTTTGGGAGATAGGCAATATTACCCGCACCGCTTATCGGAGGTGGGTGGTAAACGTACATGGGGAAACGATGCAATAAACGCACGACGTGTGGCAGATGTGACGGGAGGGAAACCGCTTTCCCCGCGGGTTAAAGCGCGGGTAAGTTTCGGCAGCAGGGAAAGAGAATGACGTTGGATCACTTCGGTGGATGATCGGACGGCGAAGATTGGTTTGTGGGGCGTGGGTCGTTGGATCATGGTGGAACTGATCCAACGGTGAAGGAGTAATCGGATTGGCGCTTTCCTTTGAAAACCTTGGGCCTTTGCGTTTGTCGATTTGCGATTAGACCGCGGACCCGATGAGGAATTAATTTTTTTTAAGGAATATCACATCGACGGAAGTCAAGAGTTTTGGGCCTTATACACACATGATGCGATTTGTCGATAGCGATGAGGATAAAGGGCTTATGAAAAGCACATGGTCACACGATCACGGTCTCATCAGTTTAACTTTGCACCCGGGGACATGAGGGAAAGCGAGTTTGTACAGGGTTTTGGAGGAAAAACAAAGATACAGAGGGCTAAGAGAGTATGAGGAAGCTAAAGGAGAAGAAGGTAAATGACTGTTGTGAGCTCCCTTTTGGCATAAACACACAACCGAGCTAGTATTTGGTCCTCCAAATGCTGAAGTATGTAGCGGAGCTAACAGAAACTATAAAATTCTTGAACTTGACTCAGGGACATGGATACAATAATACTCCAATACATAGACATGGCAGACACATTTGAAATTCCTATTGTTGCAGTGCTCAAGTACGGTCATTCTTGAAATCTGGAAAAGCGAGAAGGAAAAATAGTAGAAAATCAAGAGTCGTCTTTTTCCACCTTTGCAAGTCGTCTTTGTCCACCAAGGTAGTTGAAAATTTCAGAGCTGAAAATATCATCGAATCAACAAAGGGTTTGGTATCAAATGGAGCCAAAGAACCCATATTTTCTCCCAAATTTTGTTAATGTGGAAGCTGGAGGAGACCTTATTTTAGAAACCAGAGAAATGAAGGTCAACAACTATGAAAGTAGTAAAGGTCTCCCATACTGAACAAATGTCAATTACAAAAAGACCCAAAAAGTATCAATACCAAAACATTCAATCAACTTTGATCTCATAAAAGTTCATGCCTTACAAGATAAATACATAAGCTACGACTGGAAAAACATACAAACAAAGTATATCAATTAATCTTTGATTGTTTGCTTTGAAGGCTTGGTTGGAAAAAGCAAAGAGATCACAAGAAATGCTCTGCAGATAGGTAGTTCGTTTTGTTTTGAAACTATCATATCAAACATATATAAACAATACATGGAAAGCAATTTGCTTCAATGGAAATTAAAGAGTGGAAAAAAAAACTCAAATTTATGATTACACATCAAGTTAAACAAATTAAAGAAATGAACTCGTTGGCTATCTCCATAACATACTAAAAATCACCTATGTTAACTAATGAAATTATTAACATAGATTCATAGCAACCCTGGATAAATTAAGTGTCAAAGCCGATCAAAATAAATAATTGAGTACAAACCTATATATGCCTTTGATTTATTAAATGCCCAACGAAATTAAATATTTGAGTACAAATCTCTCCACGCATAAAATATCTAGTGTAGATATATATTATCAATTTTATTTTTCATATCTTCTATTATTAAGTAGCTTTAGGAATACAAAAATTCAATATAGGCCTCTTTCCACTTATATTCAGTCTTTATCTATTGTGAAATCCTTATCTACGTGACCATTCATAAGGCCCTCAGATATATTTTTTTGCTAGATTTTCATTTTTTGGCTCCACATAAAAATACACCCTACTCAAATTAATTTTCATATCCTTTATTTATCCTTAGATCCTTGGAACAATCTTTGTATCCTCGTGCAACATCAAACTCAAACATTGTACTAGTTCCGCAAATCCAGCGCAACATATCTTTCAACGCAATTTTGATAATAGCATTCCACTAGTAAGCATACCTTTCTTCCATGCAACCTACTTAAAGAAAAATTAAAAAGAAAAAAAATGAAGTAAAGTCTCCTTGATCGAACACCTGAACCTTTGTAAAGTTGGCAAACGATCAACGTACAAGGTCAGATTTAATGTTCAATAATTGTGAAAGTTGGAGACGAAGCGTGAGAAGGTGGAGAAATATAAAATAAGGACAATGGCTCCACTTGTCTTAATATGCTCAGCCAGTAGTCCATGCCCTCACCGACCTGGAGATCAGTACTCCACAGAGTATTGGTATTTATGGCTAAATCATTTGAATCCATGGCAACACTCATGATATCTGGGTGGTCAAGAAGCCAATCAACTTCTGCACCATAAAATTGTTGCATGGGAGAATCAACTCGCAGGTTCGTTGAGTTGTTTAAGCTCTCATTGCTTATTATTGTTTCTCCTTTACAGTCTGGCTTCATCGATTGGGAGTAACAACTAACCATTTATTCCTTGTCACCATGGCTAATTGCAGGTACCCTTGAGGGGTTTTCCAAATGATTTCGATCATTACCGATAACTATTTGTAGATCTGTTGATAAATATTGTCATTCAAGCTCATCCATGGTATTAATCTATAGACAACTATGATCAATTTATAGTTCTAAAGATTCAATACAATCAGAATGGAGCACAACTACGTTTGAATCAGTGTTGTTACTCTAATAATTTATAGTTCTAGTACACATGTTGTAGGAAGATGAGATTACTTCTCCTGAGTGTTTTGGCAAAACATAAACCGGATCACGAATCTCCCATGATGATGGCGCTCCTATGTCCTAATTACAGAGTGTTTGTGAGTTTACAGGATTCTAATTGTGGTATGTCATTTCTTATCTTGAAATGAAATGAAATGAAATTTTAACGTTCACAAGACTAGATATAGTCTATGCGACCAGATAGGATAATTGCAAGTACATTCATATACATAACACAACTTTTAATGCTTCAACTTTACACAGTAACTTGGCATGTACTGGTGAGAGTCATAATTTTGCATACTTTCAGAATTTTCATGCTCTAGAATCCCAGGGGACTCAAGAGAGTTACATCAAATTCTTTTAAAAGTGAAGTATTCAAAATGACAATATTTCTATAGGTGGTTATGATAATTAAAAGGTAGTAATTTTATGTTGTCCACATCCATTTTGATATAAAGTTGTTTGATTTGAAACCAATTCAAATTCAACTATCTTTAATCACCCTATAAGATACATGAAAATTGCCATAAAACCAATTCAAATCCAACAACCTATAATCAACTAATAGTACATAGTAGGGTAGATAAGGATGGTCGTAATTTCATGGCTGGGCTATTTTGAGCTTCAAAGTTTAGTGGGTAGTTGGGCCTATGAGAAATTTTATGATCCAGACAAAATACAAGTTTTGGATTCTTTAGCCATCATTTAAAATTCTAAAGAAATTAAAGCTGCATTAAAAATGTAATGGTGGGTTCTTGTGGAGGAAGTGGAGGAGGTGAGATGATGAGAGGGCTTGCAAAGAAACCTCAAAGATGTGAGGCAATTGGAACGGTGCCCCAATCTCTCGTAATAGTCGATGGACAAAAGAGAAATATGGACTTGGTCTTTACTCCTGTAATAGCCCTTGTGAAAATTCCATATAAAAATATATAAATACCATGGATGATGGGACATGTATTCCAAGCTGGATGGTGGGCAAGACATCCTAGGGGTTGTTCATTTGGTTGTTTATGGCTAAGGAAATTGGCAAAGGCAATGGCTAAGGCATTAAAGAGGCAAAAAGGTATATTGACACATTTATTTATGAAAACAATGGAAATTAGGAGAAAAGGAAGGTGAAAGGTCACATGTTGCATGTGAGGAGGAAATTGAAGGAAAATAATGGAAAATGAAGAAAATAGAGGCCTCATTAATAAAAAGGGTTATGA
>APFE030340740.1:0-14744 GCA_000404065.3 Pinus taeda
TCGATCCATCCATTCATCAAAACCTCCTCTGAGGGTGCAGAAGTGCATGTTCTGAGGATAAGTTTTTGACAAATCTCTGGACCCTTCTCTAAACGCATGAGAAGGGTTAAAATATTACTTCCTAATTCTAATAATAGTGTTTTTACAAAATTTTAGGATACGGTTGTCAAATGACCGTCCTTTTTCTAATCTAAATAAAAAGAAACAACAAACTACTAAAATTAAGCTACTTCTGAATTTGGTCCTTAAAACTGCAAGTGTTCATCATGGATTTGAGAAGAGTCGGTTGGATGACTTCTGCGCTGAGCTGGGCTGCGAAAATGGAATCTATGAGAGCTGGCACTACTTTCTCGACTGAGTTTATGATGCATTTCACAGTCATCCATTGACTGTGTGGCTTGACTAAGTATGCCCAATAGCACTCCCAATTCAACCTGTTCAATGCCTAGATCGCTTTTCCCTTTTCCCGCGCCTTCTGTTTCCATTCTGCCTCCATTCATGACTTGTTTGGTAGGTATCCCGGGGTGGTTTTTGTGATTAAGTTGGCTCTGTGTAAATTCTCATTTACACAGTCGATAAGAACGCTTGCCTGTGTTGCCGACTGTTCTGCCTGCCTGATTTGATCGTCCCATTTGTTAAAGAGCAATTCTTTATGGCTCTCGTTTATTCTGGGTGCATTTTCTCTCTTCCCTTCCTCTCCATCTTGCCAAGCTAGATATTCTGTCACTCGTCTGTCAATCTGGTCATAGTCACTTCGCAAGTCCGTCACTTGATTGGTGAGTTTATCACTCAGCTCACAATAGTGACTCCACTGCGATATTTTACGTCCCAACTCTTCCTGTTGGTGCAGAAGTTGTTCATTTAAGGCAGTAGAATCTGAAACAAATTCGGCAATCTTGGGCTCGTCCTTGTGTATTTCTTGTAAATCTTGCAACTGCTTTCCTTTTTCGTCTAGGCTTCTTTGATAGTTTATCTGCACCTGCTGACAGTCTTCTTATAGTTTCTCGAGTTGTTTGGATGCTTCAATACTAGCATTGGCTTGTTGTAGTTGTTGTTGTAGTAGTTGTATTTAGTTTTCTTGATCCCTTAACAGTTGCTGAACTTCCGACGCCTTGTCGATAGTCGTAGAAGCGTATGCTCCTGCGATCTGAGACAACTTCGTGAGATTTTCTGTCAAGTTGTTGTTAGGGTCTTTCCATAAGACGTCTAAATGTTCAGCGTCCTATGACAGCGTATTCTCCAGCTTTCTCTTCTTTCTTTGTCTCCTCACCACTGCTTTATGTTGGGGACTATAGAATACATCCAGTGGGGGAATTTCCTCTACACTAAGTAGAAGCTCAGAAGGTGAAGCGATATGATTGTGCTCCATTTCTGAGACACTACCGACCATGGTTGAAACCATTTCCTGTGTTACCTGTGCATCGCTCACAGGTGTTCTTGGGATTTGCCCTTCAAGGCTGATTAGCTCGTTGAAGTTTTCCCATTCTTTATCGAGCTCTGTTGTGACGAGTGGCGATTTAATGACGGGAGGAGGGACATCTCTTGGTGGGGAGGCGATAACTTGTTGTTGCGACATTGCACTTGACTGAGTTGTATCTTTGGTTGTTTCTTCGCCTTTTCCTTGGTCGCTTGCAGAATTTTTAGAACGTTCAGGCGTTCCTTGGGCAGCGTCAGATTTGGATTTGGAAGTACTGGAGTTTATGCTGAGGCTGACACTGGGAGTAGGCTCTCTAGCGAGCAGTCGCAGCTTTTCTAGAGGAACACTGGCTAGCCTTCTTTCTCTGAATAACAAAAATCTTTGGAGGTCATCTGGGGATAACCTCGACCGAGCTTCTCGCAAAACTTCCTGGAATGAACTTTTACTTTGAAACAAATCATAAAATAAATCTTTCTTTCCAACGAACACTTTTATTCTGACACTTATAGTGAAATCATGGGCAACATTATTTAGGTCAAAAGGTCAAGCGGGGAATTTAAATAACTGTAGAGATGTCACATTCTCCACTTCGGCAAAAGTGTGTCCTACATCGAACAATGAGAAGGCCCCACAAGCTATAGGAAACTGAGGCCATATGGCCTTCTTCTTGTCTTTAATCTCTTTGGTCAGGCCGCCTTCTGAGCAAGTCTGATAGGCAATTTCCCTAGCCAAAAGCTTGTCGGGGACATATAGAGGTAGGACATGTCGAGGTACAGTTCTCCCAAACACTCTAATGTAAGTGAACCATTCTTCCCCGAACCATCTTGCGATGGGGATGATGTCTATTTGCGCTTCGGGTGAGCTCCTCGGGGGTTCTTCACCATACATCATCCTATATAGGGGTAAGATGAGCCCATGGCAAATCTGATAGAAGTGAGGGGAAAACTGGGAATCCCATAATCATTTGTGATAAACATGAATAGGTGACGGGTCCTGGGTAGTCCATTTCCAACCCATAGTGGGGAATTTAGATACATAGAAAATAGAATCCATAATATAAGCAGATAGATAAAAAGGAGGATAGACCCTTTGAGACAACTCTTAGACCGGTAATTCATAACAGCAGTGTATAAGTTATCAGAAAATATTTTGGCCCAATCCACGATATCGGCGTTCGTGGCGGCGTCTATGAGTGGTAGCCATTCAGACGAAAATTTATTTATGTCTGGCATCCCAAACAGCCTGCAGAGCATGGCCGCAGCAAAACAATATAGAGATGTGAGGGAACCAGTGCTGTACATACCGTTTTTGTCCTTTTTTAGCGGCTTCTCTCTTCTGGTCCATTCTTTAGAGGTTTCTGCCAGATTTGGGTTCTCTGCTGCAAATTTCTTGACAAATTGCATGTTGTAGGTCGTCTGAGGCTCAGGAAGATGATACATAAGCTTTAAGTCTTGTGCGGTGAATGATCCTATGAGCCCATGTCCCTGAACTTTGAATTGTCTGCCTTGTAACTCTACATTGTCAAGTATCCAACTGATCATATCCGTATACGGCAAAATCTTTGGTCTAGCTGCTATTCGGTGAAGAAATGAACATGCCAGCTCTTCCAAGGATGCCTCGGAAGAGTTTTGTGATCCCGCGGCGCTATCAACCTTCATTACTTTAGGATTCTCTTCCTCCAGCAGCCTATACATGCCTTCCCAGGTCGAAATTCCTGCGTCCCTATTGCATGTATTGTCTGTGTACAAGGGCGCCATCTCCTTCGTCTTTTCCTTCGTCTCAAAGCCTTGGGCTTTATGTTTCTTTCCCAATTGCTGCTGCGTTCGGCTTTTGAATCTTCTTATCTCTTAGTTCCTGCAGATTACGAGCGAAGTGGAAATGACTGATTGAGAAAGGTGATGGGAGAGTTTTAAATGCAACAGATATACCAAATATGCCACCTTACGTGAAATAATTCTTTAGAAAAGCACGCGTCTTCATTTCATTAAATAACTGACAACTAATCCATTTACTATCATTAAAAGCGCATGAATTGGGGTCTGATTATGGTAAGCAGCTTTTCTTTGAATGGCATGCCCTAAGGATTGGCGTTTAAATGATTCATGATTTTCTTACGTTACATTGAAGATCGTGCCATCGCAATTCACGCTAATCGCAAATCACCTGATCGCAGATTGCGCCATCGCGGTGATGGCAACATCGCAGGTCGCAACATCGCAGGTCACAGAAGTTTGATGTTTGTTAAGTATTGCCAGTTTATTTCTGCGATATGTGATCTTGCGATCGGTGTTATCGCAGATCGGCAAATCTCGAGGTTTTTCCTTATGAACATTACTTACTACGATGCGACGTTAGGCTTAACATGGGGGGCCTTGCGCATACCAATATTATAAGGGAATGAAGGCATTTCCTATCCTTTTGTAATGCAATTTTTTAAAGACCTTTACCTTATCGTAGACTTAGGTTAAAAATATTCGAAAGACCTCTCTAAGCTTACGATGGTAACTTTATTTTGAAGAAGGAACACTTGATTTTTCTCAAAATTAAAGTAGGGGTCCCCATTCATTTAAATGTTTGGACAAACATTTAAATGAAAAAGGGGGGGTTGTTGCTGGCCACAACAGGACCATTGTCATTATTGGTGGTTCCTCTCATGCATGTTAACTATCCACATCATTGGTCAGTAACCATGTGGTTTTCTTGCATGTTTGACTTCGACACGTTCATTCACATGTTAGAATTTGTACTTTTATCAGGTTGGGATGGAGTGCAAGAACCTGAGTTTTGTCTAATATAACTCAGGCTGCATGGAGTTATGTATTGTTCATGATTGTACACATGTTTCTTCTATATGGATGTATGTGACCATACCATGGGACTTTATATTTATGATGATGATCCTTCTATATCATATGGTTGCATCCATGCCTTAGATCTTAGATTTACAAATGATCCTTCTATATTGGATGGTTGTGCCCATGTCATGGATCCTTTCATATAATCCTTATCATCCGAATGGCTATGTCCATATTGTGGATTCATGTTTTGATATCAAATATGTATATGTATATGTATATGCATCCTTGATTTTTAGGTCTCCTGACAGTGTTTGTTCTCATCCTTGCAAAATATCATAAATCATCTCATCCATCACTCCATGTTTTTCCTTCATACTTTAGGGGGCATTGTTGGGATGGGGTCCCCTGCGCTTGTTTTAGGGTTAAAAACCCAAGTTTTGATGTAAATTTTGGTAAAAAGATGTAAAGTCTCCATGATTTGTGGATGCGAAGCGCGTAGGTAATTAGGAGTAAAAGGGGTTTTAGCCCCTTGTCTATGTAAAGTTGAGTCGGTATTGAGTTCCACCCTTGGTCTGCGGACCATGGGATTGTATAGATAGGTGTCTTAGAAAGTCTAAGGCAATGATCTGATGATGATGGATGTAATGGGTCAATAGGAGATAACACAGAGAAGTGAGTCATAGAGGAGGGAAAGGATCTACAACTAAGTGCGCAAAGGCCTAAAGTAGTGTCTACAGCTGAGTGCACAGACCTCTGTAGCTGAGTGCACAGGGAATTTTTGAGTCTATAACCCCATATTGAAGATTAATAAAGAATATTTTCAAAGAATTCATGTGTTTATCTATTTACTTATGTTCAATTATGATTGTGATATATGATGTGAATGAATAATGACTTTATGAAATAATGATCTATTGATGCACAACACTATGGGATACGCCTTGATAACTGTACGCAATGCATGTTAAATACTTTCACGAAGATTATAATGCATTCTGTTATGTTTGTTAAATACTTAAGTAGATCTGCGCAAGCTCTGATCTAGGGTTACTTTTTTATGTATGTAAGTGGATGATTTAACTGTTAAGAGTCTACAAAGACCAATCATAGACCTTCGTAAAGGTCTAGAAGTCATTTAAAGGAAGTTGCAGTACCGAGCCCTAGGGGCTTATAGATCTGTGTGAAGGCAGATCTAGGGCAATAAAAGGCATCACATTGATCTCTGGATGTGGAAACTTGGTTCTAGCATCCTCCCATACTACTTCGAGTGAGACTGTAGCCCACGCTACACAGGTTAATGCCAAAAGGGCCAGTAGTGTAGGGTTTTATTTGGCACAATTAACTTTGAACCTGGGTCAGGGCCCACTAAGCCAAAAAATGGTTTTGTTTCTGGGACCGGGATCTGCTTAAGGAGATGTGTGATGTCGCATCACTGGAATCCAATCAAGAAGGAAATTGAGAAGTGGTTGGATATAAAAATTCATGAATTCGCAGCGTAACAGAATAGGAATCCACACATGTTAAAGGAGCAGTGGTTGGATAGATATTTGTATATGGAAATACACAAAATTTTATTTTGCACCTTCCTGATCAAACTATACGAGTGGATAGCTAAGTTGGTAGATGACCAAGGAAGGTGGAGGCTTGATGGTCCAATAATGTGGACTTCAGAGTTGGTACGATGATTAGAAGCCTCTGAAGACAAGATAGGGCGCATTGTCAACCACTGACTTGATTGAGTTACAGGAGGATGTTTTACAAAGTTCGTTGTTGATACCTCAGTCATCTGCTGTGAAGCAGAGCGGATCTTCTTCAAGGGACCACGAGGTAAGTACCTAAGATCTTTGAATACCTGGATTAATACACTCTTGTTTGAGAAATGGATTATGCCATTGCCTTGATGTTTGGAGCTACGCGAAGTGGAAATCTCTTTAGAAATCGAGAGGAAGCAGGTCATGAATATAGCCCGTTGATTGCACCTCCTTCGAGCGATGACAAAGGAACTTTACAGGCCTCACTGCAGAGTGTTTTCTAGCTGATAATATAGGATTTCTTGCGGATACATCATCCATCCACTCCACCTCCACCTTCACCTCCACAGCGTACACCTTCTCCCACACCTCTACCACCACCATCATTGTTCAACATGTCGAACTCAATAAAGCTGCCAATTTTCAAGGGTATACGGAGTGAAGATACAGATCAATTCTAGTTTTTTGTGAATGCTTTGTGGACCACGCAGCATATCATTGATGATAACATAAACAAGGTGCAGTTAGTTACTTCTCTGCAGGATCGTGCACTGACATGGTATATTAAGTACTGTGTTGATCATCCTGTAGCTATGCTAGCAGAGACTAAGGACGATTAAAACAAAGAGTTTAGTAAACCTAAGTCTGACTCGCAGTCAGTAGTTGGATTTAAGGAAATCATGATGAAAGTTGATGAAATGCCTTGGGAATTAGATCAAAGGTTGAAATATGTGATCCGCGAAGCTAATATGCAGCTTATAGATGGATAGCACCACTGCTAGTTTATAGCCTCACTTCTACCCCACATGAGGATCACTTTGTCACAGCTAAAGATAGGAACTCAGGCAGAAGCCCTGGAAATCATGATGAGATTGCATGTGATGCCCATGTAGGATGTAACCTTGGGGGTACAGCAGCTTCACTCCCAGTTTCAGAATCTTTGCTTGGAATTGCAAAGCTTGAAGAAAGAGAAAGAGACTAAACCAGAGGTGCACAAGGAAGTATGGTGCCTGAAATGTAAAAGTCAAGGGCATAATAAAGACCATTGTCCTGTATTTGTGAACTATATCATAGGAGGGGGACCAATTCCCCTGAGGCCAGAAGCTCCAGCAAGACCAAGCGCGGGGGCTACTCTATGGTGTGTTATTTATTAGGTGGCTGGAAAACACTCAATGATAATTTCCATTTACTTCAAAAGTTTGTTCAGATGCCACAACATTAGTTCTGCAACCTCTACAAATCGATGCGCCATGATGAGTGCCACTATCACAATTATGAACTAATGATGGAAAGAACGCCTACCTACCAAATGCAAGCAGAAACTTGCCTCCAGATTAGGGCACCAGAGGAGTGCGCAGAGGATATCGGGAACAGGGATGAGGACGAGGATGAGGAGGACCTGGTAGAGGTCGTGGTCACGTTATTTTCTATAACTATGGAACACCATGGCACTACGCTGGGGAATATCAGAATTAGACACACCCATCCTATCAATACTGTAGCCAATTTGGCCACATAATAGAAGAATGCCCTACGTTGATATCCAAGATGCAAGAGGAAAAGGCATAACCTCAACAACCTACATAGAACTTACAAATGATGATAGTTGAGCCCCGCAAGGAATATCTGAATGTGAATATCATACTGAGAAGTGGGATAACAACTGGGGATGATAAGGGAAAACATCTTGAAGAGAACAGATGGGTCCACAAGGCCCCAGAAAAGGAAGTTGGGTTCAACTTGGAGGATGTGAAGGAAACATTTATGGAGGTCAAGAGAAGCTTCGCTGAGGCATATACCTCAGGAAGTCGGAACAAAGTGCCAGAAACCAGCGCGCCTACAAAGGTTGATCCCTCTGTACTTACCATGTTCTTAGAGACCTGCATGAAACTTATGCGTGATAGCAAGGCTGTGAAAGGCCTGTAGGAATTGAAGAACAAGTGTGATGGAAAATGAAATGCTCCTGATGGACACCACGTAGTAAGAAAAATTGGCAAACACAACGCAAGAACAGGGCGCGAGATGAGGCTGACCGCATAGATAAGAGATTATGAGATGGACCAGGTCATTCTGGATTTGGGGTCTGACGTGAACATTTTTCCTAAACAAACATGGGAGAGAATGGGGAGACCTGCATTGCAATGGTCTCCAATCCAGCTTAGAATGGCCAACCAGTAGAAGATCATCCTTATGGGACGACTACATGGAGTAACAATGGATATAGAAGGTTCGAGTGCACTGGTTGATTTTGAAGTCATAGAGATCATTGATGACAGCAACCCGTACCCTGTGCTCCTTGGAATTGACTGGGCCATAGATATGGATGGAGTCATCAACTTGAAGAATAGGAAAATGTCATTAGAGATGAAATCACTTCGGGTCGTAGTACCATTGGACCCTGCAAAAGGGTTGCACTATATTGAACTAGCCCGCGACTATGAAGAGAGTGATGATGACTTGGATCAGGTCTACAAAATAATAGCACAAGATCAAGACTGGATTAATCCAACAGCTAATGGATGGATTCCATGGGACTAGGAAATTTCTTGTACCTCAGATTCAGATGAAGAGTTGGAGCATTGGTAGAATAGGTTGCATGAAGTATCTACGTTGCACTGCAACATGATAACTAAAATGCTACATTGCGTGTCATTGGAGGTAAGAAATTTACCCTCTTATGATGGTTTGATTGACGTAGAAAGTTTTTGGATGATTTTGAATGAGAATTCCCTGAGGATCATCACCTCCAAGCACTGGATTTGGCATTGTGCGCTACACCCACACGATGGTGGGGTACACACAAGGACATCTTTAATGAATGGCAAGATTATAGAAGGATGATAAGGTTGCGATTTGGTTGTCCTAAAGTTTGAGTAACTGAGAAATATGATGGTAGAAATGATACGTGTGATCATTTAGCGAAGTGGACTAAATCTTATGGAATAGAGCTGCAGCCAGAGTGGGTGCACTTATTTTGTCATACTTTGGATACAATTCCTATGAATTAGTATCTTGAAACAAAGCTCTGCCATGGCACTATGGAGTGGGATATATTAAGGGAAGGATCTTGATGACCTTCAATTTTGAAGAGGGTTCGAGAGCATTGATGAAGCTCTGCAGGAGATTAAGGCGGTGGTCTTCAAAATTCTGCAGGAACCTTTGGATTTGGTTCAACCAAATTAGAGCACCCAGTTGCGCCATGTGTTGAAATGCTATAATGTGACAACTGAGGGGGAGGATGAAGATCCAAGAAATATCAATATTCTAGAAGCGGAAGGTCATCGTGAAGTTGAAGGTCCACAAATAGAAAACCTAGACATCACCGCGTCCTTGAAAACCAAGCAAGTGAACATTGGTACTGAAGTAGAGCCAAAATTTGTGAAGATTGGGGATTACTGGGATGATGCCATAGTGGATAAAGTTGCTTAGTTACTCTGTGAGTACAGGATATTTTCCCTATAAAGTTTTCGGACCTGAAGGGCATCATAGGTGACTTGGGTGTGATGAAAATCACTTTGAAACTGGATGCGAAGCCTATTAAGAAGAGGTTGTATCGCCTTAATCCCAAATACAAGGAAAAGGTTCACCTGGAGTTAGATAAGATGTTAGAAGTAGGAAACATCGAACCTGTGGAGGAATCTGATTGGGTGAGCCCAATGGTGGTTCAAGAGAAGAAATAGAAGGATAAAATAAGGATTTGCGTAAATCTGAGGAAGCTCAATGATGCATGTGTCTATGACCCATTCCCGACGTCATTTACAGATGAAGTATTGGACAATGTTGGAGGGCAGGAGGCCTACTCATTCACTGATGGGTTTTCTGGGTACCATCATATCAAGATCGCGCCAAAGGATAGGATCAAGACAACCTTTGAGACGAAATGGGGTTGTTTCCAATATACTATGATGTCGTTTGGGCTCAAGAATGCGCCTGCAATATTCTCTCGCATAGTTATGGCGACATTGAAGGAGTTCATCCATAATTTTTTGGAGGCATACTTTAACGACTAGATGGTATTCAGTTTAGTAAAGCGCCATGTAGTGAGTCTGCACTTGATGTTGGACACATGTCGCAGATACCAGATTGCACTGTATCTAAAGAAGTGTTTATTCTGTGTCCCCTTTGGGATTTTTTGGGTCGTGTGGTGTGCAAGCAAGGGTTGATAGTGGACCTTGCCAAGATCACAGTAATAGTGAATTTGGAGGCCCCAAGAAGTGTCAAACATCTGCACTCAATGCTCGGACATACAAGATATTACAGGAACTTCATCAAGGCTTATGCTCAGATTACCGCACCCATGGAGAAACTACTGAAGAAGGATGCTACATTCTGTTGGGATGAGGAGTGTCATCACAGTTTAGATGTTTTGAAGGAAAAGATGGTCACCGTGCTAATTGGAAGAAGGAATTCCATGTACATGTTGATGCCTCTTGCATTGCATTGGGAGCAGTGCTAACACAGGTCGGTGAAGAAGAGATGGATCAGCATATAGCCTTCACGAGCAGGAAATTATCAAAGGCTGAAAAGAATTACTAAACAAAAAAGAACGAAGGATTAGCTATGGTGTATGTCCTTCCAAAGTTCAGGCACTATCTGTTGGGAAGACATTTCAAAATTTACATAGATAATTCTTCCTTGAAATACCTAGTCAATAAGCCTATTTTGGGGGGGGAGATCTACTGATGGTTGATGTTATTCTTGGAGTACAACTTTGAGGTTAATATGAAGCTAAGTAGGTTGAATGTAGGACCTAAACATCTATCATAGATTGAAACAAGAGAAGAGCCTATTAATTTGGAGGAAGGGTTACCTGATGAGCATCTCTTCATAGTGCGTGTAGTAGATAACTACTTTGCAGATATTATTCACCTTTTGACTACAGGGATGACACCGAAAGGGTACACGAGTCAAAAATAGAAGGAACTAGTAGTGTGTGTGGTGGATTTCTCAATGATTGTAGGACATTTGGATAAGATGGGTGCAGATGAGATATTGTGACGATATGTGCCAGATTTTGAGTGGAATAGCATCCTCGTTGAAGCTCATGGAAGGGCTGTGAGGGGACAGTATGTAGGAAAGCAGACAGCACAGAAGATTGTGCACGCAGGTTTATGGTGGCCTATGTTGCATAAAGATTCTAAAGCGTATTGTAGGGCATGCGATGCATGTCAATGAACAAGAAGAACATTGCAGAGGGACGAGTTGCCCCTAAATCCTCAAGTATGGTTGTAGCCATCCGAAAATGGGCAATTGATTTTGTTGGCCCAATTTATCCCCCAGGGAAGATGACAGGTGTGCACTATATCATCACCATGACGGAGTATCTAACCAGATGGTGTTATATGGAATTTGTACTTACGGATAAACACATTTTCCCTAAGTGGGTAGTTACACTTAGAACAATAAAAGAAAGTGGTTTAACATTTTCCTATAATAGATAGATGAGATGAAGGAACTTACTTGTGATCTTTCGCTTTCTTGATCTCCTTTGAATTGCTCCCATCGCTCTCACTCAAACTGAATCCACTCAATTAGTACTTGTCAACAGAAACAGAAGATGACAATAATCAAAGTGCATGATCTATCTACTATAAACAAATGGAATCGACAACATTTAAACATATATGCATCATAGATATGAAAAAGAATATGGGAATAGGAACAAACAACTTTATTGATGTAGAAGGAAGAGTTACACCCAAATCAATTTGATTGCATGTCACTCATCCAGCTTCAATCCAAACCCTCATCACACCAAAAGCACATCAATCCAACAACATAACATTACTTGACATGAACTCAAATCTCAAACCAACAGTATTTCTCTACAGTCTTCAAATTCCAGCCCCCTGATCACTATGATGAGTGGTCAATTTATAGGGAAATGCAAGTGGTTATGTCATAAATTGGGCATTGAATGGTTTTCCAAAATTGGAGTTAGTTTCCATGGATAAAGTGATGAGAGGATAGAGGGTTAATTGATCCATATACTATCCAAAGTCGACCTCATAGGATGAGATAAGAGTTGGGCATCCTTCTAGAATGCTCTAGAATCAGAGAATATTCCTAGAATCCTATGTCAATTTCATTCATTCTCGCCCAGAGCAGGTCAAAGTGGGCCTAGGTGCACTGCAGCACAAGCCTGAATGGGCCTACCTGCTCTGTAGCATAGTTATGCCTGACCAAGGCTACTCTGGTATCCCAAGAAGGCATTTCAGTAGGTTTTTAGGCTAGGAAACTTCCATGGATGAAAGCATTCAAATTGATGACTTGTCTAGGGCATGTAGCAACTGAATTAGGGTTTAATGAGCCATAATTATACTAATCTGAATTTTGGGAGTGATTTGCCCAAATAGACCTGTAACAGTTTCCCCCTAAAGCATGAAGTCCAAAATGATAATGTCGAGTGATATGATTTATGATGTGATGATGAGGATCTGAAGCGGATGGTGACTTGCATCAATTACAATACATATTATCATGATATCTTTGAATTTTTCATGAATTGTTGAGGGAAGGAATACCCATACTCGGCATATAAACTTAATTTTTCATACATGTACATAAATCAAATAGTCATCTACAGATATAGACCCATGATAGGATGACCATCCGTGTAAAGCCATCGTACAGATAATTTAGTACTCTCATGAATTCGCAACCCAGATGGATGAAACTAAATTCGGGTTCTTATATCTTGTCCAATCACTTGCTCAAGTACAAATCTAACCATGTGAAAATGTGATCTGAAGTTGAACATGGGAAGACACCGTCTGATTACCAGCTAATGATGTAAGCTATTAACAGACGCGTAAGAGATCACCGATAATGATAATGATTCTCAAGGTACTACAATACATTCTACATGGTGCGAATAGATGTTTTGATGTCGAACACTGTACAAAGTCTTTTGGTCAAAGGCCAGTGATTTCAACATGTCACCCAAAGCAAGAAACTTTCCATTGATGTATGCAAGCCTCAAGGTACTAGAAGGGGGTTTCTAAGTCAAATTCCTGGATAATGTGCTGATGTTGAAAAGAAGTGGCTCGCCGCAAGAGGGCCTTGATATATCCACCATCAACAACACGAAATGAGTTTAATTATTTTGAAGACAGAATGTGATTAACAACACAATGTTCAGGAATGGCGGTCATGAAAATGAAGGTTTATGAGTATTGCAAAGGATGAAGTTTACTGAGTGACTTCTCTTGAACATGTTAGAGACACTGAATGAATTGGAAGCATTGACCCAAAACCAATGTGATGGATGGTGTGATATACCATAGGTATGATAGCCATCAAGTAGATAACACAACCCAAATAGTCACAGAGATGAAGTGAAAGTGTCATGTTCAAGAGTGACTTGCTACCATAAAGTGATTTAAAGTGATTTATTCCTTTTCCCATTTTCCCCAGTCATTGCTGACTAGCACCTCTTTATTTTTTTAAACAAGCTTGAGGAGGATAACATACGCTTGTAGTATAATTCCACCCTTCAGGTGAATCCATCACTATGTGATGTTTTAACAAGCCTAGTGAAGGTGAAACTCAGTCTTGTCATGATGGACAAGCTTGTCAATATTTAATTTTTTAACGAGTTTAACAACAATGAGAACTCGGTCCTTTTCATGTTTAGAGAGTTTGAAAAGGGAAAAAAAGAAAACTCCACAAGTTCTTTTTCGTAAATTTGTCTCTCAAGTCCAAAAAAGCATAAAATAATACAAGAGAGAACCTATTGACCATGTTCGATCAATGTATTCCTTTTCGTAGGTAATCTATATCATTCTAGAAAAGGGTTAAACTTATAAAGAGTAGATGTCATTTCCAATCCATTTACGAACTGGAAAGGACAAGCTCTCGACAATATTTTCATATTTTGAGATTTTGAAAACTGCTTAAAGAGGACTCCAGGGGTTCCTTTTTTGATGTTTAACAAAGCTTAGAAAAGAGATAAAAGTATGCACTATGGTCAAAAGTAAAATTCACGATCATGCACGTCAAATTCACTATGTTAGCTATAAACCTACTCAAAGAACCACCAAATGGATTAAACATGCATGTTTCATTGGTAAAAATAGGTAAAAGCTATAGTTTCTTCATTTAATGAACATGAAATAACCATAAAACAAGAATTTGCCAAGTCATTTTCACCATTTGATATTTACCATTCAAGTTTGTGCTCTTAACCAGTTATTACCTAGAACTTCTACCTTTCTCTTTCATTTAAGGTCACTCTTTTTTAGTTTTAGGCAAAGTTTTTAGGGTTTTGGGGTCTCTACGGAAAATATACCTCACCCTAGGATCAACGCAGCCCAATGCATCGAAAACTGTGTTGCAGTGCAATCAAGCATAAGGGTACCTGCTCTGCAGTGCACTATCTCAAGACTAGGGTTGCGCTGGGCGCAGTTTAGAAATTTGTTTCGACTATTTTACCCAAAATATGTTTAGTTTTTTGCATGAAATGGATCCTAACTAAGCCTATTGTTTGATTTCAGACTTTGATCAGATCAGAATGGCTATTACTTGGCATGAAAGAGAACATGAAGAACAGGATATGTTTGCCCTAAATGATCCTGGTACTATTGAGGCCCTTAGAGACTATGGGTTACTCAAATATTTCAGGTTTTCCGGGATGTAGGTTTTAACCCCATACAGAAATTACTTGCATACAAATTCTAAAACACAGAAAATAAATAATGTGAGAGCATAACACATAAAACACATATACACAGAGATTTTCCCCTGGATCCCAAAACCAGGACTACCAACTTGATTTTT
>APFE030340747.1:0-12600 GCA_000404065.3 Pinus taeda
AATTATGAAAAAATCAGTGAATCATAGCTATTATGTGGGAGTAATGTCTCCCACAAGTTGAACTATTTTATTGATCGCCATGGTTACACTGAGTGGATGCCACATGAACCCCCATTACTCTCACACGTGTGGATATTCACTTGTTGAATTTAAGAAGATTATAGAGGGTCCAATTCCCTAACACTAACTGATATTTAAGACATGCAAAATCCCTAACCCTCACCCTAGACTAGCAATCAACCTATGTTAAATATTGGGCTACTAGGAAAGGAAGGGGTTCCATTTAGTGTTCATGGAAACTCCATCATGAGAGCCCCTTCCTTTTTACATTCATTTCATAACTAATAAAAAGAGATGAAAGCATAGCCTCACCTTCTAGTTGGGTTTTCTCCCATATTAAGTCTCTCGGTCACACCTAGTGTTCATTTGTATAGATGCTGAGTCCATTCACTTATTTTTCTCATTTTATTTTAGTTGTTTCCATAATTTTAAATTTTATTCTACTAATATTATATATAATATCTAAGGTAATAAAGTGCATAAATGTTATGACAAATTTTCCAACAAATTTTTTAGAGAAATTTACAAATCATAAAACAAAAACTCATTTCTCATATTAATATAAAAAAATATTTTTGACTAAATTCTAAAAAACATAACTTTGAAAAGAAATTTTTTTTTCTAATAATATTAATTTTAACTAATAACAAAAATAAATTATACTAAATTAAAAATTCAATAAAAAACATATTTATCCGGAATTAATAACATTATTTTTCAATTATAAAACTTTACTAATACACTATACCACAAAATTATTATATATTCTCACCCAAATATGCATAATATACATAAATGTGAAGGAAAAGAATTTTGTAAAGTTCCTGTTTGTCTTTAATAAAAGGTATGGTAATATTGCAAGTAATTAGATACTCATTTGCAAATTTAGATATGATATTTATTCTGATAAGACTGAAGTAATTAGATATTGAGAAGCAAGGCAGCCAAAGGATATTGAGAAGCAATTGCAAAGTACCTTAAAAACATTGTGAGCAGTAGTGTTCATTCCTTTGTCGTAGTGCTCACTCTGCCCTTTGCACTCAATCCTTTATCCTCTCTATATGCCAGCAAAGATGCTGGAAGAAAAAAAAAATAAACAAAGCAAGTACTCTTAGCCCATAAAAATCTATAAATAAATAATGAGTTACTTGCAAATTGAAATTGTTTGAAATCAAATCATAATAACACTGCAAATAAACAAAACATGGAGGTGTTGACAAGGAGCTACACTGTACCCTGTATACCTTGTAGAATATTATTCATCCCTTCGCACACAGTGCTCTGTAAGTTCTCTATGTAATAGAAGGAAGAAAAGCTGGAAACAACAAAAAGATAAACAAACCAACAAGATTACCACAAAAAGTCTGACGAAAGTTGCTAAAACGAAAACCAGAGAATTAGAAATCAAATTTCCTTCGCCTTACCCATCCAATCAGAAGAGGGATGGACATTGTGTTGGCCAGTTTGCTTCAGCTATCAAACGACCTAGAGATAAATACCTCTACTTTGGGACTTTTCCCTCTCTGCTTTTTTTCAACAACGTCTCCCTCTGTGCCATGCTCTCGCTGCTCTTTGGCTCTCAGACGTTAATTTCACACAACACAATAATAATAGCTTTTACCTCCTCCAACATGTGAAAAATTATGCAAAATATAGATACTGATTCAGATGTCATGGTCAAATGAATCAACAGCTGAGGGATGTTGCTGGAGTTTCTGAACAAAATGGACTTCAACGAATTCTCCCTTTATTGCCACCTCTATCTCTTTAATTGTTACCCCTGACTCTGCCTACGCTCCTTAAACCACTGACATTTGCTCGGGGGTTTGTCGTCCTATGCTGCCATCGCTTCCTAGTTTCGAACTCTGGCTTTATGTCGTCGACTTCGATGGTGCGTTTAAAGTGTCTATACTACTAATCCCGCGTTGGTGTTAGCGTGAATCCCTTAGGTACACCACACGTCGAACTAAGGCCTACATTATAAGTCTAATAAACTAATGCCTAGATTGTAAGTTACACGTCTAATAATTATTTTTATAGAATCCTTGTTTGTACTGGCAGACCCCAAATATGTTCTCGATGATATTAGTTTAGTGCTATTACATTCATTATCACATAGTTCTGTTATTTTTTCTACATATTATATGATAGGATGGAGTTTAGTATATGAGTTGTGATAGGTTTTACAATATTTAAAAAGAAATAGAGTTTAGTTAATCATTTTAAATTTTTAAAATTAATTTTATTATAATTTAATTTGAATTTTAACTTAATATTATTAATTTGTCATTTTGTTATTAAATTTTTATTGTTAATCATAATTTAAAAATTAATTTACAATAAAATTAATTTTAATTATATCTTATTTCAATATTACTATATTTTAATTTTTATTGTTAATATTATTAATTATTTATACTGTATAGATAATTTAAAATATTTTTTATTATTTTAAATATTTGTAATGAGACTTTTCATAATTAATTTTACATATTTTTGTTATGATAATTTTGATTATAATGTATGAAAAATAAATAAAAAGAATTGATTAATAAAAATATTAAAATATATTTAATTCAATTTTAGGTATATTAAAAATTTATATAAAGAATGAATTAATATGTAAACAGAAGAAAAAATATTAGAAGTAAAATAAATCACAATCATCACATTAAATAGATATTATTTATTTCAATGTCATGTTTGTTAAAAAATATTAGTAAGATTCTTTTTAAAAATTAAAGTTTCTTTTGTCTAGGGGTTTTGGATAGATGGTGATTGGGTGTTTTATTAAGGCACTCCTTGATGTGAAATCATTGGTTCAATTCCAGGCCTAATTGGGGTGATGAAGATGTCGTCCCACCAAACTTACAAAAAAAGAAAATTAAAATTTCCTTCACAATTTGATTTCAAAAAAAATTAGAAATAAATTTTAAAGTTAATAATTTTAATTTTTTCATAAAAATCTTGTGATAACCCAAAAAACAATAGAGAGGGAAATTCAATATATTCAAAATTATTATAAGTTTAAGATAGCATTTTTGTAAATTTACTTATTCTTTTTTTATATAAAATAAATTAAAAAAATTAATAATTAATTTTAAAAAATTACATAATTCTTAATTCATAATTACATATTAATAAATCTTAATATTTATAATTTTCTCACCCAGATGCGGGTGAAATCCGAGAGCCATAATGACGAGCTGACGGAATGACGGCGTTCGGACCAACCAGATGGTGGCCAGTGCACCATCCCAAAGCTTAGTTAAGGCGAACGCAGGCTCACTTGAGGCGAGCACTGGCCTGCCTGCAGGAAGCTTTTAATGGCCGCTCAAGCCAAGAAATGAACGTTGTTTGTTTTAACATGGAACCCATCAATCCCTCAGTAGGCCCTCCGTCCCTCAGCTTTTGCCCGCTCCAAGCCGAAAACCCCTACAGTAGAACAGTTACAGGAAGTCGATGTTGGCTTCTGTGTTGTATTGACCTGGGAAATGGGTATCATTACTCCCATTCCAGGCACTGCCCTTTGAACCTTGTCCAGGAGCCCTCTTTGCATTCTCTGCTTTCCTTCTGAGCTTCCTATTCTTTTGAACTTCTCTCCCACCACATTGCTATGGTTCATCACCGTATGAGGAGCCGTAGAAGAGGTACCCAAGGTGGTAACGCTCGCTCACAGGCAGCGCAAAGCTCTGAATCACCACCACCACCTGCCTCATTGCCTCCTCCCCAGGACAATTCTCCCCCTCCCAGCTTGCCCCGCAAACGTTATCCTCACACTCGTAGTGGTAGGGGTCGTGTGCAGCCTTCAATGGCCGAGCACGGAGATTTCAAGCTTCACACTGCTACTTTTCCTCTGCAACCCAATCCGGCTTCCCACTCGACTCAATTCAGGTTCCAGAGGAACCTGAACCAGCCCATCATAACTGCTAATGTCACCATTGCTTTCTCAGAAGAAGAAGATCAGTACAGTGCTCCTATGCGAAACTCTGAAAAGCCAACTTAGGACAACCGCAGCATGGGTGTTAGTCGTGGTTTTGAGCAGCTCCCGACGAAAGAAGGAAGGGGATCTCGGCGTGGCGGACAGCATGCGGAAGGTGAAAACACTGGCGACACTCGGCAACCAGGTGGCAGCTCAGTCGGAGCCTCAATTTCGATGGCAATTGCCGGCAGTTCGAGCGGCACCCTTTAGGCGAGGGAGCCACCAAGTGGCAAGGCGGAAGGGGGCGTGGCAAAGGAGGTTGAGGTTTGGTATGGGAATGCGTGCCCCATTGTCGAGGAGCCTCCTGACCAGGACGAACCCAAGTGATGCCACGTGGCCATCCATGCGCCATCTTAGGTTTCTGTTGCTGATGGGTTGGGTCCAGTCTCTTGTTGTTTTGATTTTCGTGTACATGATAGGCAGTTCTGTCTTGTTTTCCACTGCTTTAGATGGTGTTGTGTCAAATCTTTCTTCTGGTTTTGTCGGTGTTTTCCCGGTCTTCTGCTTGGTTTTTTGTTATGTTAAACTGGTTTCCTCACATATGGGGCAGTTATGATACTCATAATGAACTACGTTGTTCTGGGCTGAGGGTGCAACCTCTTTGTAATTTATTTTTGTTTCCTTTTAATAGAATTAGCCTTACGGAGAAAAAAAATATTTATAATTTTCTACTATATTTAATTTATTTTAATTTTAAATTATATTGTAATTATAAATACATTTATAATTGTTATATAAAAAATTTCTTTATTTTTAATATTATTAATTATTTATTGAGATAATACATTAGTATTTTTATAATTTTTAAAACTAAAAATAATTTTACCATTACAACATAACAGTAACATATTAATTATAAAAACTTATTTCTTTTTTAATATATATCACACCAATTTTCCTTTACAATCCACAATTTAAGTTAATTTAAAATCTCATATCTTATTACTTATACATTCATATTAAAAACATCTTTTGGCAATTCCCAAATTCACAATCCACAATTAGATACTCAATTATATTATCATAACTCTTAATAAATTATCACAATACAAAATATTCCTTCAATTATATAAATAAAAAATTAATATATATAATTTTATTCAATGGCCAAATTATTATTTTAATGTAAATAAAATTTTTATTCATATATATTTCTTTTTATTAATAAATAAAAAAATAAATTTGAAAATATAAATTTACTAATTTTATTTTCATAAAAAAAAACAAAACAAATAAATAATACAAGTAATAAATAAATTGCTGAATTATTTACTCAAGCAATTAATAAACAGGTTAACTGCTTAAAATTTATAAATATTAAAATAATAATATAAACCAACTACAAATAAATTATAAACCAACTACATAACTATTTGAATTTAAATTTATTAACAGAAAATTAAATCTTAAAATTTTGATTAACCAAAAGTTAAATATTAAGAATATAATTTCTTGTATTTTATGCTGAACATATACGGCACACCATGCTCAATTTTGCCCAAGCCAGTAGATTGAACATGTGGGTCATGACCGTCACATGGTCCACCTGAGAGAAAATAACAACCTGACACACTGTGCTCTACGTAGATTAAGCAAGTGGGTCGTAACCAGGTTTTTATTGTACACGTTAGATCGAAACGGACAGCGTACGCACCCATACCACGTACGTCCATACATGTCAGCTAAACTGAATAAAGAGAATGGAGCGGGGGAGGGTGTCAGCTAAACTGAATAAAGAGAATGGAGCGGCGGAGGAGGGTTAGAATTTAGGTGGAAAAATTTAAAAAATTTAGTGAGACAGTGTGAATTGTGGAAATGGATTCAGCCCCATCAAAAAAGTCTAAAACACCTAAAATTTTGAAGTTTAGCAACTATAACTTGGATTTACAAAAATCTTTGCAATATTTTCTCTAAATATAACCAGAATTTCCATGAGTTTCAAAGCAACTCCTCCCCTTCGCAAAAAAGAATAAAGAGTATTTTTGAGAAAGCCAGAGGTTTTGAATTCAATTCCCAGCCATGCCTCTGGATTTGCATAGAAAAATGTGTAGAAAATGGTAGTGCGGCTATGTTAAGAAGCTTAATTAGAAAATTGAGGAGGTTAAGTAGAAAAAGATTTGCATAGAAAAATGTGTAGAAAATGGTAGTGCGGCTATGTTAAGAAGCTTAATTAGAAAATTGAGGAGGTTAAGTAGAAAAATGGAGGTTAATGAGAGAAAACCAATGCTCTAATTTATTAGTAGATTTGAAAATATTCTGTAGCTCAGTCCTCTACTTTTTTTTTTTTTTATGTTCTAAGTCTATCTTGTAGTTCTGATTCTTGAAACTGTTTGGTTGCCTGGAGTTTTAAAATCATATTTCGTTTCAGTTCTTCACCTCACATTATTAAGATTCAGTAATTGACCCACATTCATTCAGTAATTCAGTTTCATTCCAGGTCTTCACCTCACATTCTTTCAAGTTCTTCACCTCGCATTCTTGAAACCAGGTTTCGACCCACCCAGAGTCTTGAAATCGTGTTTCATTCCAGTTCTTCACCTCATATTCTTTCAAGTCGCATTCGTGAAACCATGTTTCGTTCTAGTTCTTCACTTCACATTATTAAGATTAAGTAGTTTACGAAGGACACATTATTAAGAGTCAATAATTGACGAAGGAAATGACCGTAAGAGTGGTTAGAGTAAGTGTGAAACAAGGTAACCTGCAAGTTTACAAGGTAACAATAATCAAACTCCGTTTACAAAGATATATTTATTTTTGGATGGAACACAAAATACGTGGGACTAAAATCAACCAGGATCGTGTATTTGTTTAATAAATTAAGATTATATAAACACCGGGAAACATGGAACTTAGAAAGTTCATGTTCCATTTTTATTTATTTAGAAAGTTGGTTGGTTCAAAGTCTTTTTTAAGTGTATGTTTCATTATGTTGGGAGTTTTTTTGAGTTTATATTTCATTTAGTTTGTTTTTTGAGTTTTAAGATTATTATAGCACTTTTCATTTGTTTTTCTAATTTTAAGATTATTATAAACTTTAGTTTGTTTTTTGAGTTTTAAGATTATTATAGCACTTTTCATTTGTTTTTCTAATTTTAAGATTATTATAAACTTTCATGTATGTTATTTATGGGGAAACAATGTTATTTATTTAGAAAAATTATTTGTTTTAAATCATTCTTAAGCTTATGTCTTTTTTTTATATTTAAAATCTTTTTAAATCTATAAATCATTATGACGATGGATTTAAAAAACATTCACAAGTTAACTTATTCTTCGTTGCTATTTCTTTAATCACTTAATAAAAATATATATAAGATTTTTTATATTTTTAATCACAAATAAAAATTAACAATTATAATACAAGACAAGTAAAAGATATTTAATAACAATTTTGAAATATATTTAAGAGCAGTTTGAGAATACCTCAAGGACATTGCACAGTGCTCCATAGCAATGGTGCTCATTCTTTCCTTGTTATCCTGCTCACTCTACTTTTGTACTTGTTTTCTATCCTCTCCATAGGCTAGCAGAAGGGCTGAAAGCAATTCTCTGACTATGCTAGCAAAAAAGCTAAAAGCAAAAATAAATAAAGCAAACCTCACTTTTAACCCATGAAAATGACTTATTTACCAATTGCAAAAGTTGTTAATCTAATCATAATAACACTACAAATAAGCAAAAGCATTGTATACCTTACAGAATATTATTCCGCTCTATGGTGCTCACTCTACCGTTTGTACTTGTTTTCTATCCTCTCCGCTCTATGGTGCTCACTCTACCGTTTGTACTTGTTTTCTATCCTCTCCACATGCTAGCAGAAAGGCCGAGAGCAATCCTCTCCATATGCTAGCAAAAAGGCTGAAAGCAAAAATAAATAAAGCAAACCTCACTTTTAACGCATAAAGTATTGAAAATGAATTATTTACAAATTGCAATAGTTGTTAATCAAATCATAATAACACTACAAATAAGCAAAAGCACTGTACACTGTATGCCTTACAGAATATTATTCTGCTCTTTGTACACAATGCTATGCAAGATTTGTATGCCTTACAGAATAGAATATTATTCTGCTCTTTGTACACAATGCTATGCAAGATTTCTGTATAGTAGAAGAAAAGCTGGAAACTGAAAATTATTAAACAAACCAACATGCGAAAAGTCCAGAAATAATTAAGGTTACTAAAAAAATCAGAGAATTAAATATGACAATGGCTACTGATATAAAATCAAATTTCCTTAACCTCATACATCCAATCAGAAAAAGAATGGACACTGTGTTAGCTAGTTTGCTTAAAACAAATTCAATTAACATAATAATATGATTTAACTATTAATTTATTTATTAACTAAATTATAATCATAAGTACTAATAATAATCTTAATATATATAATATATATCATTTTATTGGTATATAATTATGTTATTTCTTTTTATTAATAATATTGTATTAAGAATTATTTTAATATAGAGTATAATATAATATTTCATAATATGTTTCTTAATTTTAACCTGATAATATCTCATTATCATTTAAAGACATCTCTACAATAATTTTGAGATAAATTTCTTATTTCCACATTATTATATCTTGAATTATAGATATATTTAAATAAGTTGCAACATATTTATATTATACTTAATTTTTAAATAAAAATAGGTTTCTACTACACTTATCTTTGATTGAGAATAATTGTATCATTATTCTAATCTATTTTAAAGTAAAATAGTATTATTATATTATTTACTTAAAAAAAAATTATCATTACTCTATTTTATTAAGTTGAACACATTAATTATATAAGTTAAACAACATTATTTTATCATTTCTATTGACATTTTCACATATTTAATCAATTATTTATATTTATATATATATATATATATATATATATATATTATATATATATATATATAAACTATTCTAAAATTTAATTTCTATGCACATTTCCCCATTACAAATCTAGGACTCCAATTTGAATTAAATTCTCCTATCTTACTACCCTATATTACTTGATATTAAAGCTCTTTTACAATTCACATTTATACTACTCATTTCTTTACCACTATATTATCTTAAACTCTAATATATATAGCCAAAAAATATATATATTATATTCAATAAATATAGAGGTATTTTTCAATAAAAAAAAAATATATTTACCTTTATATTATATTGAACTCTAGTTAAATTTATATATTATTGCCAAAATACACAAAATAAATTATATATATATATTTCATCGTTAATATTAATTTCTCATATATTAATATAAATGTAATTTTTCAATAAACTCCAATTACTTTTAATAATAAAATGATAATGACTTTTCATATTTTAGTTATTTTGTATTTGATTAAAAAATAATTAAATCTTAAAAATTTAACTCATTGTACTTTTCTACTAACAAAGTAAATAACAGACCAACAACCTACATTGCATTAATACAAAAAACAAAATAAATCTGATTAAAAGAAGATTAATACAAATTAGCAACCATTAATACAAAGTAAATTTGATTAAAAGAAGATTATATTTTAAGAATATAACTTGAGTTTGTAAGCTGCCACTGAAAATTAGCGGGAAGTCTGAACATGTATCTTGAAAGATGCCTGAGCCATTGGATTAACACCTGTGTGGTGACCAGGATCCCACCATCACCTGTGTGGTGACCAGGATCCCACCATTCATGTCAGAGAAAATAATAAACCTTCCACACTTAACTATACATGGTTGGAACAAGTGAATTGTAACCGGGTCCCACTGTACACTTCAAAAAAAATAAACTAACAAACCCATACAACGTAAGTCCACGCTACACGTGAGCTAAAATGAAACGAAGTATTATATTATATGGGTACACCTAATTCACCAGAAGCTTTAACCACAGCCCGTGACAAATTCCGAGCAAACCAGCAGTGGGAGTATCCGAGCGAGCAAGCGGTTTTCCATTCAATTTAGACATCGAGGGTTTACCAGATGAGGAGGACTAATAGGCTTGCAGTGCTCATTAATATTGGCAGGCAAATATTAATAAGATAAACCAACACATCGGACGCACCCATTCCACCCATGTACACGTCAGCTAAGAAAACAAAATGGAGTGGGAGTGGTTTCGACGAATCCAGTGTGGGTTTGGGTTTTAAGAGAGTTAGAGGTTTCAAGTTCAATTCCTGGCCCCGATGGCTCCACCATATTGTTATAGATTTGCATTGAAAAAATTGTGTAGACAACGGCAATGCAGCCATGGCTGAGGAAGCCAAAGATTCGGAAATAAAATTGAGACGGTCAGGTAGAGAAACGCAGTAGAAAGAAAAGATGTCGATGAGCAGAAAATTGTATACGTCAGACCAATGCTCTAATTTATTCGTAAATTAAAAAATCCTCTTACGATTCTATGTTTTGGTTTTCTACGTTTTATATTTTGGCTTTACGCTTTCGCTTTCTCTTTCTCTTTCTCTTTCACATTCCATGATTTAATAGAGGAAATGGCTTCTGAAGGAATATGGACCAAGTGTGAAAGAAGGTAATCTCTGTATAACTTTGGCTAACCCTGCTCATATAATGCTCATAAACCCAGTTCCAATTTACCTGAATAAATTTTATTTGAGGATATCCAAAATGCAATTTCTGAGTTTAGAATCAACCAGAGTTTGAAGATTGTAAAAACGCCGAAAAATGGAGCGCACCCAAGTGTTTGTTTGCCGGGAGTTTTGAGATTATGTTTCATTATGATTGATTTTGTTGAAGAATCACACGCTAACCTAATCCTCATGGCGATTTAGGAAGAAATTTAGAATAATTTACACAACAAATTGATACAATAAATGTTAATGACGGTAACAACACAAGAAAGAAGATATTGAGAAGGAATTGCACGTTTTTTTTTTTTTCTAACAACACAGGAAAGAAAATATTGAGAAGGAATTGCAGGTGTGTTTTTTTAGTAGAAAAAACAGAACATTCTTATATTAGAGAGAGTGTTTTACATATTCTAAGGTCTTTATCTTTGCTATATTTTGTTCGGCTGTTCAATAGCAAATCTGGAACGCTATTTGACTAAATATGTAGACAAAAAACCCCTGCAATCTCGGAATGATAAAACATAAGATGTATTGATAAAACATAAGATGACAATACAGGGGAGAAACTACAAAATCTGTAACTCTGGAGGAATGATATGCAGAAAGGAGTGCAGAATACCGAAATAGTATATAATGAAAGCAAAAATTCAAGGAAGCAGGTTACCTTAGGAGTATCGCTCCATAGCAGTGATGCACACTCTGCCCGTTGCACAGCTGTCTCTATATGTTAGCAAATAATCTGAAAGCAGAAAGAAATAAACAAATAAAGAACCATTACACATCAATTGATTACTCACTGATTGCAATTGAAATTAAATCTGAATACGCAGAGGGGCGAACTGGAAAGGAGATTGAGAATTACGTTATTTCTTTATTGTCAAAGAAAAACATCAAACAGAAAATAAATAAATAAATAAAACATCCTTAATAGAAAAGGCCTCCAAAACAAAAACCAGAGGATTAGATATGGCATTTGCTGTTGATATTAAGAAATGAAATCAAGTTACATCAACAAATGAAATCGAGTTTGGCAATTGCTGCTGATATTAAGAAATGAAATCAAATTTAAACAAACGGATCCAAATCTCCTCACCTCATCCATCTAACCAGGAGGAATCGAGATTGTCTTGGCCAGTTTGGTTCAGCGATCCAACGGCCCAGAAATACCCTCTGATATTTCCCTCTCTGCTCTTCTTAAAGAACTTTTCCGTCTCTGTTTTGCGCTCTCTCTGATTCTCACTTACAAACGTTGATTTCAAACGCACTCCACACATAACCATAACAATAATGATGGCATACAACACAAACAAACAGGCATACCCACACACAGAAAGAAAAATTGGAGCGCTCCGCACATTCAATCATCGCACACCAGACTACCAACGCCTAAGAGAAGATCAGAGGAAAACGAAGTAGACAATGAAATTGGGGCATCATGGGTTACATATATAGTGAGCCATGCCATCTTTTCCAGCTTTTCTTAACGGTTAGCTTTTATGAGATCTTACGTGGCTGTCTCAGGCTCAAGCTAATATGCTTTTCAAGAAACCCTGATGATGAGGTAGGGTATCCGATGAATTCAAAAGTTTAAATATTTCAAGAAACCCTGGATGATGAGGTAGGGTATCCCATGAATTCAAAAGTTTAAATTGTTTTTAAGATTGTTTGAAGTTTTTTTGGTGGGTTTTTTAGTCTAATTTTTCTAAAATTTAGCAGGAATTTATTGAAATCACAAATTTGATGGATAACTCCTGCAAGATTGAAATATTCCAAAAGTTTTTCAAGGCGCTGAATCTATATATACACTCAAAAAACTAATTTAAATAACACAAATCAAAATTTCACCTCAACCATTTTAGCGAAACTAAAAAAAACTCCTAAAAATTTTAAAAATTTTAAAATTAAAATACATAACAACTTTCTTTTTTAACAACACTTTTGTGAATCTCCTAATAATCGTTTAGCTTAT
>APFE030340748.1:0-13315 GCA_000404065.3 Pinus taeda
AGGAGGAGCTCATCTGGATCAGCAAGGTTGGACTGCTACAACAAGCGTTGGAACTAAGGTAAGATCGGAAAACACTTGGTTTCTCATAGAATAATGTATGTTTAGAGAAGGATTGCTCTTGTTTGGTTTGTTTGTCACTAGAGAGTCTTAGACTCCTAGGGAGGTTAGGTTTGTCCGCAAAAATAACTCTTTCCGCATGACAGATAGACATCACCTAATTACCAGCCAATAATGTAAGCTGTTAACATACGCGAGAGGAATCACTGATAATGATAATGACCCCCAATGTACTATAGTACAATTCACTTGGTGTGAATATATGATCTGATGTCGAACACCATGCAAAATCTTTCGATCGAAGGCCATTGATGTAAACCTGTCGCCGAAATTGAGAAACTTGCCATTGAAGCATGCAAGCTTCAAAGTACTGAAAGGGTTGTTTCTAAGCCAACTTCTTGGATAATGAGCTGATGTCGACAAGAGGTGACCCATCATAGGAGGGCCTTAATGTATTCCACATCCATGACATGAAATGAAGCAAATGATTTTCTGGAGGTGAAAAACGATCTGAAGATACAAGGTTCAGGAATGGTGGTCATGGGAAATGGAGGGTGAAGGTATTGCAGTGGATGAGGCATTAACTGGATGGTGAATTCTCTAAATGACTTCTCTGGAACATATTGGCAACACTGAAAATGGATTGGTAGCATTAACCCCAAAAGATGGTTGGTATGGAGGACCAATGGCGATATGACTGGTGAACGGAATAACCCAACCCGACTCAATCATGGTGATGGAGTGAAAGTGTCATGTTCAAGAGCGAATTGCTACCTGTAAAATTCTTAGCAAACCTGTCACTATGTTTTAGCGAGCCTAGCAATAGTGAAACTCATTCTTGTTTGGTTGGACAAGTTTGTCGCTATTGTTTTAACAAGTTTAACAACAAGCATAACTTGGTCCTTTTCATGTTTAGAGAGTTTGAAAAGGGACAAAAAGGAAACGCTAGTAGTTCTTTTCTGTAGCATAATCCCTTAAGTCCGAAAAAGGATAAAATAATACGAAAGGGATGATTTTTCGATAACTTTAGCGAGCCGAAAAGACAAGCGCTCGAACGTTTTCGTGAGATAATCCATCAGGTCCAAAAAATATTAAAATATATAGGAGGGATGGCACTTCCAATCACTTTAGCGAGCTGGAGAGGCCAATAGCTCAACAATATTTTCATATTTAACGAGTCTAAAAAGAGTTTAAAGCAGACTTGTCTTTTGAGGAACAAGTGGTGTTTAGGGTAACTACTGGTTCCGGGTAAGATTGGAACTTCTCAAAACACGGTGATGTGAAGAGGGTGGTTAACAAGACGACTCGTCGCAACTATTCCTCAAAAAGGTAAACAATCAAGCAGAAGTGTATGATCAGCCAAAAGAATGGAGGTGATGGCAGGAACACAACCAAGGCTCAAAAAGCTGAAAGCAGGGAAATCACAAAGGTTATTTACCAAGGGTGGATTCATTTTTTAATGAGCTTGAATCGAGAGAAGCTATGCTCAGTAGCGGGTTTATTTTTTAACGAGCTTGAACCTTGTGTTAACATTTCTGATGGCCCGGTCCATTTTTTAATGAGCTTGAACCGTGGGATAACATATGTTCAACCTATTTTTATGCAAGCTATAAACGACAAAACTAAAAAGCTAAAAAGCTAAAAAAGACTAAAAGCTAAGGAACTCCTGAGGTTAGGTAGGATAGTTTCATCAACAACTGGACAAACACTTCCTTTGCTTCGTCTGTGGTGCAGACAAAGGTGAATGGTGTGTCAGACCAATCACCTAACCTAAGAAGTTGAGAAACTAAAAAAAGTAAAAAGCTAAAAGCTAAAAAAGCTAAAAAGCTAAAAAATGAAATATGTCATTTTTTGCTTGCATGAAAAAAGGTTTGCATGCCCCCAGACATCGAGAAAAGGAGAGTCTCCAGGTAACCATATGGAAATCATTGCGGTTAAGCAGGATTCCTTTTGTCAGCGGTTAGACAAAATACTTCCTCGGCTTTGTCCATCAAATAGACAAAGATGAATGGTGTGAGGTAACACCTCCAATCACATAACCTATAGGGAAACCTATCTTTTCGGCTGGGTTTGTCTGCCTAACGCAGACTAGGGTGCATGCCCCCTAATCTTCATTACATTCACTCGACTACTCACGGTAATTAGGTGGATGGAATGAAGGTTGAAGAGACATTATCGACGCAAAAGGACCATTTAGGGATTATGTTTGACTTGAAGCTGTGTTTGAACTGGGAAATGAAAGCTGGTCAATAATGACAAATTTTCCTTCATGCAGGAAACACATCACTCGAAAGAGTGTTGAGACGATAACTTCCATGTTGTAAACATAGTCATGCCCCAGGAGTAGTTTGTAATCTAAGGGTCCTTGGACTACCATCACGTTCAAGCGAATGGTTTCCCTCTCAAAGTAATCGATAACTTGGGAAGGATCCCTAATGGTCGATTGGTTCCTTTGCTAAAGCCTGATAAATTCTAAGTAACAGGCATACACAATGGTGAACCAAGTGCTTTCCAAGCAGTTGAGGAAAGGATACTCACTAAAGCACCTTCATCTATGATAGTGCCAGACACAATCATTTTGTGAACCTGTACTATGATCTGGAATGGTACATTAGAAGGAAGACAGGATCTTGCTAGTTTATTCCAATCGAAGGAAGGGACTAGACTGCTTGGAGGGGGTACCAAATAAATGGTTGAACTAACCCCTTAAGTAGCGGGAACTGGGGGATTTTGTTCCTGTTGTGAAGGAGCAGGCGAATTGTCCCCATTTTCATCGGAGTCACTTTGAAGTAACAAAAAGAATTTGAACGGTATCGTTTTCATTCTCTTTAGGAATGGTATCATCTGAAGGTTGACCTTTTGAAGGTAAAATTGGGTTGATTGCTATCTCGACCTGCTGACTTTGGTCTAGTATGGACTCAGAAGATTCACCTTCAATGATAGGTGTTTCAATCGATAATTGAATTATGTCAGTCATATTTTCAACTAGTAAAGGACTTGGCGAGAGTTTCTTGTATCCAGGTGGAAGTCGTTGCGGTGAAGTAGGATGGTTATACAAGATTCTCTTAGCCTCATCCAAAGAGGGACAACAAGGAAGGGTATGGTCCCCTTCACATAGCCTACATGGAGTTTTGACCTTTCCTTTATGTCCGTGAACTTCACTATTACTAGTTGATGGTGTGCTGTCAACATGATCACCAGAGGTTGATGACACCGGAGGGGGACCATTCTCTCAAGAGCTGAGGAATGCATGGACATTCTCAATGAAAATGGTCTCCTTTGCAAATTATGCATGGATGTCTGGGAGATTTAGTGTGAAGATTTTCACTAGATGATTCATGGTTGCCCCCTTGCTTAACTAACTTCTTCTTCTTCTACTTCCCTTTCTTCTTCTTCTCAGTCACCCGGTTACTAGCATCACTATTTTAACCAAGCAAAGAGGAAGAAGGGGAAGGTGAAACAAACGAAGAAGAAGGTGAAGGGTCAACTTCAATATTAACTGGTTACTGATTTGACTTCTGAGGAATCATAGTATTTTGAACGATAGAGGTTGAGAAAAGCCAGACCAGCAAGCCAATTATGATTCCTGGATGGGACAATGTGGCCATATATGGAGCACCAATATTTCCCCAAGAAGAAAATGGACTAGGATTCCCCTCGAGAGGGATTCCTTGATTGGTGGACTCCATTATCTCAACCTAAGATCAACAAAGGAACAGGGATGTTATTCCGAATTTAATAAATTTTAATGAGGCTTCGACACAGCTTTGCTTTTTCAATTTTTAAGAGTGGAGAAAAAACTAAAGATGACTCTATTCCCCTTTAATTTTTAATGAGCCTGAAGTGACAAGTGCTTAGATGGACCTTTTCTTTTAAGGAGTCGAAAAGGAACGAAAGTGAATACTCTGGAGATCTAGATAGAGGGATTACCAAACCAATCGAAAAATTGCAATATACACCTTGGTGGTAAATTAAATAGAAATTACCAAGGACTTATGTACGGTAGTCAATCTTTCCAAATGCTATGTTCAGTGCATTGCGATCGATAGGGCAACATACACGGCTTCCTATGGGTAAAGGATATAAGCTTATTATGGTCCCCCAATATATACTCGATGGTACAGGGAGCACAAGTCCGTGCTAGCACTTGTCATATCAAAGAGGACGAATCACCCAACCTTTGATGAAAATGATAGTTACTAGATTTTACGATGCCGGAACACATCTCTAGCCTAGACCTCTAAATGTGTTGCGTTAGGTTCCAAAGCGTTGTTAAGTTCATTGAAATTTATTTTAGAGTTGATCTTTCTTAGAATTTTTCCTTTCAATGGTTCACTGCGTGATGTAGATGTAAAATTCCTAAATGCAATCTACAATGATAAAGAATCGTTGTTTATTTTTAGCAGTGAGAATCCTAGCTACCAAGGAAAGAAGATTACGATTCTTTCAACCAAAGAGCAAAGAGCACACATTAAATGCACTTTTCCTAAATCATCTTTCGCACACGGTCTAAATGAAAATTCAAATGCATGTATTTGTTTTTTGTTCCCTTAATGTGAGGAATGTCAAAAAGAGAACTAAGTATAGATCTGAAACATTTTAGTCAAAGCGACATTTCGAAAATTTCATTTCAAAATGGAAAGGAAGACTAAATGACACTTTTCAATTTTGAATAGAAAATGATTTTGACACTTCAAATAACAAAAAATCAAATCAAATACAAATCAAAAAGTTCAATCAACTACCTAGAGAAGGAAGACTCAATGACACGTCTCTTTTTGACACAAAAATGACAGTTACGACACTTTTTTGCACCAAAATGATAGATCAATTTAAGTAACTTTTCGACAAAAGATTGTAAATGATGGACAAATACATAAAAACATTTACTAATCCTTATCAATGGAGGTTGAACAATGCAATGCAAGTAGGCTTCAACAATGAGATACTGTTCATAAGCAACAAAAAAAACTAGACAGAGCTAGAAACAAAGACAAAAAACCCCAAATTTCAAGGAGAGAAACAGGATTACTCAATCATTGCACTTGTGCTTCATAGAAATAGGGATGCATACTAGCTTCTAATTATAGACAGTGCGATGGGTCAGGGAACACAACTGAGATGGGTTTTAGCTCAAATTTGCAGCTGATTTCAGTGGATTAAGCTGAGCTATTATGGACAGTAAAGAAAAAAGTACAATGGTATGGTCTTGGGAGGTTAATGAGCTACCAAAAGGGCATCTAGGATGCTTGTAAGTCAGATGTTCAGTTCATAAACTAAACCGGAGATTGACTGAAGCAACATTCATCTACTTTGCAATTGCATAGCAAGAGTAGTTCGAAGGTTATCTCGCTAACTTCAAGCTCCGTCTATAGTTTATAAAGCAAACATTAACAACAAACAAACAAACTTTTTGATCCCCAGCAAAGTCGCCATTTTGTTTCTAGGAAAACTAGTGTCTTTTCGATCTGCTAGTCCCACTAGGATTGGCACCTATCCTAGAAACAAACAATCAAAGCAATTTGCGATTTCCTCTATGTATAATAGATAAGAGAGAAGAAAAGGGACCGACCTAGATCTTCTGCTTGACTCCTTGCTTGATTTCTCTCCTCCTTGACAGAGCTTTCAACTCTTCTCCTACTTGTCCTGCTTAAAGAATACCTGTAGAGATAAAGCAACACAATAGCATCAAAGCATCTTGATCATTGATATCATAAGCATTACAGAATCAGAAATATAATGAGCATACAATGGCATTTACAAATAACAGCATTCACAAATACACAATTGTATGGAGGAAAACTCAAATAACTTTATTAATAATAGAAGAGAGGATTACAACCCAGCTATCTTATCCAGCATCATCCTCCTAGCATCAAATCCCCCTTCACCTCATGAAAAGCAAGATCACCCAACAATACAATGTTCCTTCTCAAAGACAAACTATCAACACTTCCTTACAAATTACAAAATTCCAGCCTCCAGATCTCTTAGATGAGGGATCCATTTATAGATGTCTACAAGGGTGTGAGTCACCTCTGGGTTTTTGATTAGTGTCATTCCACTTGTTGTTCTTGGTTCCACTTGGAGATTTCTTGGATCTCTTACTCATCCCTGGGCGAACTTAGAGAGGCAAGTGTCATGGGAGAAGTTTCTAGAAGATTCCAAGAGCATCCACTTAGCAAACTATCTTAGACATTTGTCCATTCTCTCTCATTGCACCCCACAGAGTGCCTCCTCAATATGCATCACACCTGGCTAGTGTAGGAGTCAGTATGCGTCACACCCTGATAGTGGAGCAGTCAGTATGGTCCAGGTTTAGCCAGTTTTGAGTGGTTTTTCAGGTGGAACTTCTGGGGAATGATGTAATCAGTTGACCATGATCCTTTACGGTATGAAACAACACTTTTAGGGGTGAAAGAGCCCTTGGTTTATTGACATATAAGATTGGGGTTGCAGTGCCCAAATATGTCTATAACAATAAGAAGTGAAAAGAAGAAAAGTAAATGATACAAAAGGGATCTGAGGCTCTAGGGATGGCCAAGCCAAAGCAAAATCAGATTCCTATGAAAGAGATCAAGATTTAGAAGCTGAACATGGCACCAATATTCATTATTTGCATCAATACAATTACATCCTTGCAAGAAATGATAGTGGAACTGCAAAAATGCAATTTCTTTATACAAGAGAGTAAGAAAAATCAACTCCTAGAGGAAAATTCGACTTGGTACTTGTTAACACCCAGGTTGTTCCCTATGACTCCCAAGGGAATACGGCCAGGGTAAATACTAACCAATCTTTGGACTACAGCTTCTAGCCTAGCTTTAATCAGAGAGGGCTCTCTCTGTAAGGTTTGTCACTGTTCTAGTGAAGTTTTTTAGGCTAGTTATGAAGTAAATGTTTGTTTGTTTTTTATGTTTGGTTGGGAGGATGCTTCTGATAGTTTTTAAAGTGTTCTCTGTAGGTGAAACTAATCCATTGGGTGATGGGGTCTGTAGCTATTGTTTCCTTGAGATCCTGGATTAAGTGCAGATGGAGTTACAGGGCCTGTATGTATTTCATAAAACAAACTGTAAATTGTGAGGGTGAAATGAGAAACAACTAGCAAAGAGCATTTAAGAATTCTTCACTGAGCTGGGAAGTGGGAAAAGAATCTATTACTTAGGAGCATTACTTGAATTCCTGAAACAATAGGTTACTGTGATGATATAGTGTGAAAGATAGCATTTAAGAATTACTCTTTCATTACCATAACTGAAGAAAACATTTAAAATAGCCTAGACTGAGCTCAGGGTACTTAGTGATTAAATCCCGAGACTATTCTTTTTCCTGGCTATTTAGATATTGAGTACATGGAAAACATGAAAGATATATGAAAGTATAACAAACATATATATAACACAGAGTAACAAGAAAACTTATTGAGCCATGGAATACACAGGAATCCTGCAACTTTCAGCACCAGCAAGACATCAAGAGACACAATGCTTTGGGAAATCCCATCATCCTTTGTATTAGTTGTCTGAAAATTTACAATAGGAGAGTAACAGAATAGATATCAAGAGATTTCTTACATCCGGAGTCCAACCCCTGCTAACAAATGCGAGGGGATATATATAGAAGTCTATTACAAAATATCTCAGGCATTGAGTCATCCGAGAGGGAAAATATCTTCTTTCACTCATACAGGGCTTGCAGATGAGAAGTTATTACAATCTTAAATGAGTTATAAAGGCTGTTAACTCCTGTCAGAGTAATCTTGACCTTTGGGGCTCACGGAGTCGGTTGAGCGGCTTTAACATAACTGCTGAGTGACGTGTCTGCACAGCTGTAACTTCCTGTGTCTTCTCGGCCCTGTCACCTGTGACTACTGATGCTGCTGTTGTGGCCGAGTACCTGTGCTGAGTTGGCTCAGCCTCTGTCTTCATACCTGCTGATGTGTCTTTGTCCTGCTGTGTATGAGATTTAAACTGTTTGTTTTGAAGAAAAAACCACGATTACTGACCTTGGTTCAACAGTAATCGTATCAATTCCTCCCATGTATCTGATGAAGGCGACTGATGTTTCAAAATTGACCCCATGGTCTCATCAGCCTCTGTATACTTATAAAAGTGAGGGGGCTCATCAAATAAATGTGCAATTTCATTTCTAATAAAAAATAAATTATCTACTCTATCAAAAAGAATTTGCCCTGTTACTGGGCCTGCTTCTGAAGATGTACCAGGTGCCTCTGCAATCTGTGTTGCTGCAAAATTGCTTACTCTCTTGACATATTTCTCATGGGAGAGTAATTTTCCTGAAGGATCCAATAGGCTGGGGAGCCCCCTGTCCTGCAAGGCCATAAACCTGTTCTGAAATTTATTGATATCAGCTTGCATATCCTGGATTCTTCTGTCCAGGGTCTGAATCAGGTTTCTCATTGTCAGGACTCTTCTAATTAGGGAGATAGTCTCAGTCTTGTTTCCAATCCCCATTCTTACCAGCTGGGAACTTGTTCTGTAGTTCAACACTTCTATCATCTTAGGGGCAATCTCAGGCATGTTGCCTAGAGATACCCTTGCCCTCTGCATTTCTTTTCGTGCTCTTCCAATGAGTGCCACTTGCTCATATATGGCCTCAATATATTCCCATTGGTTTGTTATTGACTGGCCAATGGTGGTCCAGATGACCCTTTTAAGCTCTGTTGTGACTTTATCCAATGTGAGCTCTTTTTCTAGCTCAGCAATCCTCTTCTTAAGGGCCTTTACCTCCCTTTCCCTTTCTGCCACATTTTGTTTTGATTTATCATATTTATCATTTATTTTTGCCAGATTGTCCTGGGCTTGGCTTAGCTCAGACATTTGGGACTCTAGTACCTGTATTTCTTTCCTCAGCTTCTTCATGTCCAGGCTTTCAGCCTGCTCTGTTGTTGGTGCTGAGGTGGTTGGTGTTGTGGTATCTGGAGTTTCTTGCTGCACTTGTTGGCTGGGAGGGGTAGTGTCTTGAGGGGTTTCCTCAAGGTTTATTGTTTCTGGAGGTGGCTGTGAGGTTTGCCCTGCCTCCTTCTGCTGCAATGCTGCTTCTAATGTGGCTTCTGACTCCTGCAGCTTTTCTTGTGTTTGAATGAGCTCCTTGTATAATGTCATTAGTAGGGAAGCTGCATCCTTTTCTTGCCTCTACTGGGCAACCTCATCCGTTTGTGGGTGGAGAGTTGGGGGGATTTTCAATTTCTTCTTTATTGCTGCCATATCAGCATCCCTCAGCTTGAGGACTTGTTGCACAGCCTTAACATCATTGGGGTCATGCCCAAACTCTATTATAATTTCCTCTAAGGCTTTGATCCTGTTATCCTTAGCTTGAGAGGAAGCCTTTTCCAACTCAAGCTGTGCTGCAGTATTGTTCAGGCTAATTTGCAACATGTAGTTGACCAAGGTCTTATCAGCCAAGGTGGCATAGACCATCTCACCCGTCTGTTTGTCGAGCTCAATTTGATCCATTGGGTGGATGTCTTTTGACAGGACCTCCAGATTGGTCCTGATATAGTCTGCAGCTGTTTGTGGTTGCTGCACTGTTGGAGTGAAGTGGCTCATTTTCATCTTTCCTTCCTGCACATCAAATGCAGACATGAGCCTTTGTTGGTTTGCAGGAGCCATGTTTAGCAGGTGATTGTAGAGCTGAATATTTATTGGCTCACTCCTTCTTTTGGCATCTTTGAACTGTTGTTTTATGCTTGTACCTGTTCCCTGCTGCTGCCCTAAGGAGCTCACCTCTCCTAATGCTGCCCTGTCTTGCTCTTGTTGCAAGGAGCTGGCAGAGGCTTCCATGCTTGGAATTTCCTCTTCTGAGAAGGGATTCAATCTTTGTCGCTTCTCTGGTGATTCAGTGAGGGGAGTCTCCCTCTCTCTTTTTCTGCTAACATCCTCCCTTTGAGGGGTTTGGAGGACGGAGGAATCAACCCTAGAATCCTGCCTTGGAGGTGCCATTGGTGTTGTCTGTTCTTGGGTAGCCATCTGAGGCTCTCTTGTTTGCTTCTCCTGACCCTGTTGGTCTCCTTGCTGCTGTTGTTGACCCTGTTGACCCTGTGGTTCTTCCATGACCCTTTCCTTGCCCTTGCTCTGCCCTTGATCTGTGGTTTCCACTGCCTCTTGCTATGTTGCAGAAGATGAAGCAGCTACTCCTGTTTGACGCTTTGGCAGAGTAAGTACCTGAGAAGGACATTCCAAGTCAGCCATTTTTAACAAATGCCTCCTAGCTCTTTCAACTAGTTCTTCTTGGGTGACTGGCTCTTCCAGTGTGTTTCTTCTCCACTTTGGTTGGTTGGCATGTCTTTGGATGTGGAGAAAGCTCACATGCTCATAGCCAGAGAGTTTGCATTTCTGCCTTTTCAAGGATATGAAGTTGTTAGGGTCATATGGCTTCCAAAGGAAGCCTTGTTTCAGGCCAAGGCCTTCTAGCATCCTATCTGCCTCTTTCCATCCCCCTCTCTTATTTAGGACAAAGTGGACAAGTTGGTTTCACACTTTAAGCTGTGCCTTTTTGCCCCTTCCTGCAAAGTGCACCATATCGACATTGCCAAATTGCCTGAAATATTCCAAGGCAAAGAGTCTCATAGGCACATACCTGGGCAATTTATATGGGCGCAACTCACACCCATATATTCTGATCACAGTGAAGTGTTGGTAAAAGTACCAATCCCCTATGCAGTAGGCACTGGATAGCTGCAGAATCCTCTGCATCTCATCAGACAGTCTTGGAGGGGGTGAGGTTAAAAAGAGAGACATAGCTGGATGGATGAATAAGTCTATGAACTCAGAATATGTGTATGGAGAGTATGTGAGGATGTGGAAGACTAAGGTCCAGTATACCACAGACCTTAGGTTGCCTGCTGCATCAGTTCTCTTGATCTCAAAGGAGAAATTCTCATGTTGGTGGTACAGAATGAGATGATAAATGTATGAGGTGTATCTGAACACCTTCTCTCTGGACAAGTGTAGAAATTGCTCATGTATCTTGTCTGAGATGTATGTAGAATAATCATAAAAAATGGGGGTCTTGCCGGCGGAAAACATTGTCATCATCACTAATACAGTTTCCTCAATAAACTCCAGTGATTTGTATCCCAAAACTAAGCTTATCATGTATGCCAGGTCCAGACCCAGTTGATTTAGGTAGCCATCAAAAATGGGAGGATGCAGCACTATGTCAGAGTTTGTGATAAACAACTGATTCAGCTTTAGAATCGATGCTTCTGTCAGTATCTTGGCTCCTTGGTTGATCAGGTCCAGCAAGGACAAGGGAACCAACTTCTTCTGGGTTTTGAACTGGAGCATTTCCCTGATGGCCTCAAGGGTTGTGTAAAACACTACCGCACCTTCAGGGTTGAGCACAGCCCTCTACATGGGGTCATAGAAGACAGCACATAAGTGAATCAGGTCAGGGAACTGATTGACCTGAGGCAGCTTGAAGATTGGGAGGGAGGACTCCCAAATGCCTAGAATATATGTTCCATATTTGTGCTTAGCTCTGAGCTCATTTAACAAATGAATGTGGAACTTGCATTTGGATGGGCTGTCCTCTGAGACTTGGTAATCTAGGTCTGCCAAACCTTGCCACTCCAGCTCTCTCTGGGGGGCATTCAAGGGAGTAACATTGAGGGCTACTGATGCCGAGGGAGTGTAGGTTTTAAACCCGTACAGAAAACTGATGAATTCTAAATAACAAGAAAAATAAAAATGCAGAGCATAACACAGAAACACAACAATAGAAATACCCACTGGATCTCAAAACCTACCACCGTGTTCAGCAGACTCCTTTCAATATTACAAGCAGATTATACGCCGAAGCTCAAGACTGACCGAACAGAGAAAACTGTGCACGAAAAAACCAGAGGAAGGCTCGCCCACCGAAATTTGACAATTAATTCTTTAAGGGGGAGCTGGATATGTTTGGTTTTGTGGTGAATTCTTAAGCTTCCGCCGTGTTCGGGTGTTTTTTACAGTTTACAGAGAAATAACCAGGTTGCAGGGAGGTTCAAGGGCAAATACCTGTTTAACAAATTGCTTAGGACGAAACAGCAGTTGGGTGCGCGCTCTGAACTTCTGTGGATGGTCTAGAGTTGGTTGGCGAATTGTTCGTCGTAATGCGCATGCAGAGAGAGCAGAGGTGTTTTTTACAAAAAGTGATAAAAAACACGTAAAATCGTCAAAATATGGCTTTTTTGGCTTATTGGCGCGCTTTTTAAATGACATCAGCATGACGTCACCAAGTGGGTCCGGGTCGGATGACGTCAGCAGAACATCATTAGGTGACGTGGCGGCCTAAGACCGGTCCACGGGGGCGGTGAGGTGGCGGCCAGGTGGACGAATGGAGGGCAAGGCGCGCGGTCGTGGCGCTGACGTAGGCGACAACAGGCTGGTGACGCAGGCGGACAGGTGTCGTCATATCGGGCCCCCTCCTATACGGCAAGGAATCTGTCAGAGGGGGCTCCGATGGAGTTTGGGAGCGACGCGTGGCCCCGCGTGACATCATCGTCTGACAGATATCGGACGATATCTGTCGGACATTGGGGCCCCTCCAAAATCCACGACGTCCGTTGGATTTGAGGCGCACGATCTGACGGCTATCGGGAAGGGAAAATGCACGGAGGATAAAGTCAATGGCGATTAACTGTCAGACGTCGGGCCCCTCCGAAATTCCAGTTGGCCGTAGATCTGGAAAGGCCGCGATCGGACGGATATCGGGCCAGCAAGCTGCACGGCCGATAAAGTCAACGGGCGGCTTAAAATAATCATTTTTGTTGGTAACTTTGCTTGGCAGGGCCCTTCGGGTATTTTAATAGATTTCCATAGTTTTCAATGATTTTCTTTGATAAAATCATATACCCGATGACATTAGGAAAAGGCGAGAAGCAAAGGTTTTTTCGTGAAATTTTTCGCATAAGGCATGAAGGGCAAAACTTAGGATAGGCGGGTTTTGATGGATTTATATGAAAAAGGCGCATATTGGCTCCCGACCTTAGGATAAGGCGGGGAAGGTAGGTTTCATCAAATTTTTTGCCTTTTAGTGGTATAAGGGCGCTCAAAAGGGTTTTCTTCAAGGGCCTTTAGGCAAAAATGGAGAGTTGGCTAAGTAGATAGGTTCTGATGGAGAAAAGGGGTTAGACTTGGGTTCTTGAGCTTAACCAGATGTTAATCCAATGCCCTAGTAGTGAAACTTATGGCTATAATGCCAAGGAGGGGATATTTATACACTGTTTAGGGTTTATACACCATGGTGTTAT
>APFE030340750.1:0-12676 GCA_000404065.3 Pinus taeda
TTGTAAGCATATTTCGGTATTTTCCATTGATGAAATAAAGTGTTATTTCCGCTGCATCTCTTTATTTATGGTTATCGCATCTCTGTATTTATGGTTATCTTTGTAATCTATTGCGTTCCTGTTTAAATCCGGATCAGGAGGGGAGATGGATTGGAGCTCGGAGTTCTTGGTGGGAATCACGAGGAATGTCCCGAGACTGTGGACATCTCTCCACAAAATCAGCAGTGCCACCTTATTGTCTCCTTATCCCTTTTGCGTTGTCTCTTGCTCCCTTTTTAATGCCAAAACCTGGAATCACAATGCATTAGTCATGTAGATAAAGTGTCTAACCTTCCTCCTACAAACAAAATGAATCAACTAAGAAATGCATGCATAAGCAAATAAAGATGAATGGTTTGAACAAGTAAAATAGGCCAAAATGAGCCCAAATTGTACCAAAATTGGGGCTCATCAAATGCCCTCAGTGAACTTGTTAGCCCTTTCAGCTTCAGACTGCACATGAGCCGAATCTACTTGAGTGGCTGTTGTTGGAGTCACGATTGCCATTACACCAAAACCTGCAGGTGTTAGTAAACAGACATATCGCTAGTGTTAAGTAGATGCCACGAAACACACGGGGATCATTGACCTTCTACACTGTCAAGTGGGAGCCAACAATCTCCCCCCAACACGAGCCCAGTGCGTTTCGAACTAGAGACCTCTGGCTCTAATACCACTTGTAAGAACTCTGGACACCACATATCTCTGAATGGTATGATATTGTTCACTTTGGGCCTAAAACCTCATGGATTTGTTTTTGGGCTTTACCCCAAAAGGCCTCATACCAATGGAGATATTTGTCCATCCTTATATACCCATGATCCTCCCCACTTCTAGGTCAATGTGGACTTGGTCATATACCAAAAATCCTCCCCTCGAACAAAGGACCATCGAGTCTACCCTCAAACGATTATCCATCCGTCCACTCTTTACCAACCAGGATTCTCCGCTCCAATGCGTTGGAAGCACACACCTTACATGGAGCACCACCTGCCTCGAGAGCTTTCTCTATCCCAGGTCAACTCCTCTTCACCGTGTTGGGACCAAGACATGTCCATGAAGAATCCGAAGCACACCGCCTGTCTAACCAAGCTCATCCACGGATCCCATCGTGATATTATCGGGGCCCACCACCTTCATTCGGAATTCCGAGCTCATCCACGGATCCCATCGTGATATTACCGGGGCCCACCACCTTCGTTCAGCATTCCGAGGATTCATCCACTTGGCTAACTTCGGGGCATGGCTCTGATACCACTTGTAAGAACTCTGGACACCACATATCTCCGAATGGTATGAAATTGTCCACTTTGTGCCTAAGCCCTCATGGATTGGTTTTTGGGCTTTACCCCAAAAGGCCTCATACCAATGGAGATATTTGTCCATCCTTATATACCCATGATCCTCCCCACTTATAGTCAATGTGGGACTTTGGTCGTATACCCAACAGCTCCAAATGGTATGGCCACATTAATGGGGCATAATGGCTAAAATCCCAACCCTACCTGAAAGGGGATGTGGCTTGTTGAGTTGTGGAGAGCTATATTGTAGTTGTGTTGGAAACAAGGTATACTTTCATCCGATGTGTGTGGATGCTTCAAGTTGTACATGCGCAGAATGTGTATGATCATCCTGTTGACAACCTCTGTTTGACCATCAGTTTGGGGATGGAAAGTTGTGGACTTAGTATGTTTTGTATCCAACATTGACCAAATACTTAACCAAAATCCACTAAGGAATCTTCCGTCCTAATCTAAGATAATGGATTGTAATATCCCACACTATACCCACACTCGCTCAAAGAAGAGCTTAGTAGTGGCCTCTATTGTGATACTCTTCTTGCAGGACGCCATGATGGTCATCTTAAAGAATCTGTCAACGACCAAAAAAACACAATCATTTCCATGCTTAGTAGAAGGAAGGCCCAACATATAATCCATGGAGATAGATTCCCAAGGCCAACAAGGAGAAGGTATATGAGTATACATGCCTTGATTCTTGATGGTTGGTTTGGTAATGGCATAGGTGGTGCAAGATCTAATGTACTTCCCAACATCCTGATGAATTTTCAGACAATAAAGAAACTTCTGCAATGCTGCCACTATTTTCTCTACTCCGAAATGTCCAGGGACCTGATTCTAGTACGCCTCCCAAATCATCTTGGAATGCTCACTTGAAGGAACACAGATATGTCCCAAGTGGCATAAGAGTGCATCTTGAAGGTGAAAATTTGGAAGTTGCTTCCGTTCCATGAGTGTCTAGCATATGTTTTTGAATTGTGGATCGCTCTTGTAAAGATGCGGCCACCCCAATGTCTTGTGCCTACAGGAGTCGAGCACAGTGATTAGCACCATGACCAGTTGTTGGCTAAGGAAATCATCGAAATTATTGGTAAATCCCTTCTTATACTTAATGTTCAAATGGAACTATTGCAGATAGGTACAACATTTATGATGGCGATTTTTCTGCAACTTCCCTTGTGTCCGTATGAACTATAGAGGTCGGTCATCAGTGTAGATGACTGTTTCTTTCCCCATAATGTAATGCTTCCATTGACTCTAGGCCTACACAATGCAATACATTTCTTTGTCGTAAGCGGGGTACTTTTGGAGTATGTCTGAAAGTGTCTCACTGTGATAAGCCACTCGATGCCCATGCTGAGTAAGAACCGCACCCATAGCATAGTCAGAGGCATTTGCCTCAATCTCAAAGGCTTGTTGCAAGTCTGGTAATGTGAGCATTGGTTCAGAACAAAGGTGATTCTTCAACTCGGAGAATGCTCATTTTTGGGTTTCCAACCAAAAGAATGTTTCTTTCGCTCCGCCCTTGGTGACTTGACTTAAAGGTCAAGTGATATGAGAGAACACCAACACGAATGTAGGATAAAAATTGGCAAGACTTGAAAAGTTGTGGAGCTATGTTAGAGTGATTGGGGCTAGCCAATCCTGAATGATCAAGATGTCATCTAAATACACCACCACAAATGCATTGGTGAAGGGTCGCAAGATTTCGTCCATCAATCTCATGAAGGTTGCAGGAGGATTGGTTAATCAGAACAACATGACCAACCATTCAATAAGGCCCTCCTTGGATTTGAAGGAAATATTCCTCACATTTGAATGTTTGATAAGCATCTGATTACTGTAGAACATCCTGTATATTCACAAACTCATGTAATCTACTAAAACAAGAGAGAAGAATCTACTTCTACTCTTTACAGTGGAAGCCCATAAACATTGAGAAAGAAATAATCGATAGAGGAAGAGAATTAAAGGCACATAACACAATAAATATCCGGGGAAAGCCACAGCTCAAAACCCCAGTATCTGTTCTGTATTAATCTGGAGAATCAAGATGAAATTACGATGCTTGTTCTCTCTAGAAAAATCCCAACACTCAGCAAATTCAATCTCCAACTCATAAGTAAGCTCAAGGCCAAAGCTTATCCTCTTCACAAGCTCTCCAAGTATTTGTTCCAATGTGTAATTCCTATGAAGGATAGCTTGTATTTAAAGGGAAATAAAGCCTCTAAAAATAATGCAATCCCTCAAGGATCAGTTCCTGATTGCATGCACTGTCAATGCAACTCAGAAAATTCTAAAACAAATAGTACAGTATCCTTGCACTCTAGTCTCAACTGGGTCTTTCTTAGAATCAACATGCATGAGTTTCTGATGGTGGAATATTCAGTTAACTAGAGTAGCACTAATTAGGTCACTAGTGTCCCAATTGTCTGTTTACTCACTATTAGTTCCTGAAACTGATTGGAACTAATTTAACTGGAATCAACTCAATAAACTGACTTAACTAATTACAACTCATTGATATCTTGACCTGGACTCCTATATGTTAGGGAGAACATATACATGTTTTCTAAAAGGCTTCCAATTCGAATTTCCTAAATTAATTAAGTTAATTAAACTTAATTAATTATTTTCAAATTGCTATGAGAAAAGAATTCCATTTTAATTCACACTTTCATTCAAGGACAAATTAAATTGAAATTTCTTGTTTCCATTTCTCAACACTCCCTCTCAACAAGAAATAGACTACCCACTACCCTGATCATGTCTCTATGAAACTCGAATTTACATCTTGGCAATGCCTTTTTCAAGATGTCATCATCTTGCTCCTCCATGGGAATGTAATCTAACAACATGATCCACCTCAATACACAATCTCTGAGATGATGATACCATATATCTATATTCTTGGACCGATCATGAAAAATTGGATTTTCATAGAGTTTGATACAACTCTCATTATCACAATAAATCACTTTCGGATCCATTTGTTGACCAAACAAACCAACTAGGATCTTCCTCATCTAGATAGCCTCACATGCTGCTTGACTTGTAGTCATGTACTCTGCCTCTGCCAAACTGAGTGCAACCGATCTTTGTTTCTTGCTATACCAAGAAACTATAGTTGCCCCAATACTAAATATCCCTCCTGATGTGCTCTTCTTGTCAGATGGACTCCCCACCCAATCTGCATCGGTGAAGCCTTGAATATTCACTCCCTTTGTTCATCTGTACCACAAACAAAACTGAATAGTGCCTATGAGGTATCTCAATACATGATTTGCCGCCTTCCAAGAGAGTTGCATAGGCCTAACCTTCGCTTGACTAAGTTGGTTAAGTTCATAACACATATATGGTTATGTTGCAATAAAAATTGTCACGTTGACATTCTGCTATCTTTGTGAGTTCATTACCACTCCTACTTTCCCCTCTACAAGTCTAAAACATCAGTTCCTCATATCAAGCATTGAAAGTAAGAGAAAAGCCCTCAAAGTCTTTAAAACTCTGGTTTCACACTTTCTCTTTGTATTACTTGCGGTCCCGCACCTAATGCTTATGTTTCCTGAGCACCTGACCACACTGTCTCTATGTTAAAGGTGCTTACCCCTATAGCAGTTAAAAAGGCCCGAGTATATTCTAAAAAAACTCACTTTCAGACATTTTTAGAAGCTTTTGGAAGGAACCTTGAGGTGGCAAGTTCGCTCTCTTAAGGTTCATGCATCCCATACCTTAAGGAGCTAACCCTTTGATGTGAGGAGCTTATCCCTTTGAAGGATTATTCTATCCCTTCATAGGTGGACCTGTAACCTCCTCCTCTGAACTATAAAAAGAAGCATTGGGTTGGTTAACAGGGAGGTTGGAAGATGAATATTTTTGAGGTGAAATGCTGTTGGAACTTAGTCTTATTTAATTGATCTTTTATGAGGAAATATTACATACCTCTAAGATATCATTTGGAAGAGTGCAAGGCTTGTCAAAGTAAAGGAAATTCCTGTTTTGAACCCCAGGAAGAGCTTGTTCAACATCAAGGCTTAAAAGGTTGTAAGGTTCTTCTACTTCAAAGTTAATACAAATAAATTTGTTTTTCTCAATAAGCTGTTGATTCATGGTTTATTTTATGGATTTCTTGATCATCATAATAGACATGATTTATGATATTTTCTATGCAGGTGCTATTTAATGTTTGCTTGTTTGTGATTGCAGGTCCTCAAAGGTAACTCTTTCGAATGATTGGAAGATGACTACTACGAGCAAGCATTGGATCTAAGGTAGGATCTTAACACCTTTGTAGTATTTACTTATAAATCACATATGTCTAGAGAAAGATAGGTTTGTTTGTCTGTATTTTGCTAGACTATCTTGTGATACTAAGGAGATCAGTCTTGTCCACAAGATCGATTTATCTGGCCAACAAATTGGCGACTCTGCTCGGGAATGAATTTGGTGTTTGGTTTTCCTTTGTTTTTATTTGAGAAAATTGTTTTTGTTTTCTGGTTTTTGATTGATGTATATTGGCTTGGGTAGTTTTAGAATCTGGATTATTTTTTGTTTTTTTCGAAGTTTTCAGTAGACCAAACTTTCTCTTTATAGACAGTGCAGGCGGCCCCACACTTTTCCTTTAGTAAACAGAGCAAAACCGCACCTGTTCCTTCTGGAGCCTGTGCACCCTGTAAATTTTTTTGAAAAAACTAAAATATATTCTTCTAGTTAAGTTTAGGTTTCATTTAGGATTTTTAGTGTCTACCCAGATCTGTATTTTTCCTGTCAAAAATCTCTTGTGAGTGAGTTCCGATAGTATTTTTGTTTTGGATGATTTTCTAGAAGTTTTGCATGCTTGGAGTGGTTTTCACTTTGTCTTTGTAGTGACTCAAATATCAGAAGCTTGAGAAACCTTAGATCACCCTAGTGTCTTTTCGTCTTCTTGATGAGTCTAACTTGGCTGTGAAATCTATCCTTTGTGAGAACTAGATTTAGTTTTCTCCTTGCAAATCTTTGAACAAACTTTGTTATAAGTTTTGAATTTCATTTTTACAAAGGAAAATATATCTGGATGTTTTTTGATTGGTTTGTTATTTTGAACAAATGAATCCTTAGTTTACTGAACAACTAAGAAAAACGTCCTCAAAAATAATTGAAGCTTTTATTCAATTATATTTTTAAAGTTTTTAGATCTCAAAATTAGTTTTTGTAGTTTTGAGTGTTTTTCTAGAACTTGTAGATCTCTTTTGAAGCAACTTGTTTTTTGTAGTTTCGAGTTTTGAAAAGGGAAAGGGATTTATTGTGAGCATTAATGATTAGTCTCATTTTGAGTTCTTATTAAAAAGGACAAAAAGATTTTCTTTCCATTTCATATTGAAAAAAAGAATTGTTTCTTAAAGAATTGCATTCTTGAACTCTTTCTTTTAGCTAGAATTTCATTGAAAGAAAAACAAATTTCTTATCATTTTAGGTGCATTGTTTTAGTGTGTTTTGGAGTCGAGTCTTCACACCATCAAAGTTTCATTTCTGTACCTATTGAATTAAAGAAAAAACCATAAAAGCACTTATGTAAAATTGGTCTAGTAATCTTTTCTATTTCTAGGGCTCTTATCACCAATATAGCTTAGGCTCGTATCTTGGAGTAGGGAGTAATTAACTCTCCAAGATAGTTAAAAAAAACAAGTAGATACATCTTGCGGTAGGAAATAAATCCAATTGTAATTGATACATTCTGGGAAGCTTCTCTTAAAGTAGTGCATCACGAGATCATGTCCGAACCTTTGAGAGAATCAATTCTGTTTCATTGGGAAAGATAGAAGATTTGCGCGTATTAAAAATGGTAAACCTCATATTAACCATTGTCGAGGAGCCTGGGGTCATTTGTTGGTAAACCTAAAATTGACCATGTCGAGGAGCCTTTATGGGGATTGAGCTTTGTTACTTTGCCCTTGCGAGTAGATCGGATCGTAGATTGTTCCACCAGTTGTATTTGTTGTTGTTGGTAACGTTAGTGTCCATAAAATTAAGATTATTTCCTAAGGTGATGGTGAAGGAAATATCTCACTACACCTAGAGCAGACATCCACTAGACTCACTTGGACTCTTTGGGGGGTTCTCTTCACTTGAGATGGTTTTGTGAAGAAATTTGTGCCAGTCTGTTTCATTAAGCAGGTTGTCGGGGTAACTGTTCCAATTGCCCTTTCTGTATTAAACTTCTACTAAGTTGGATTTCATCACCAACTAGTGTTTTTAGTACGGGAAGTTACTGTTTGTGCATGGTTTTAACTCTTAGATTTTTTTAGGCGTGTGATTCAGTTGTTTGTTTCTTTAAAGACTTTAGGTGCTTTTATTGAAATTTTCTTTGTTTGCGTGTGATTATTTTCATCCTACACCAAGAGGTTATTATCCTTCATCGCTCATTTCAAGACGATCTTCTATGTTTTCCCAATCACCAGAAACATTTTTATATGGCAGTCCTTCTATTCCTTCGGCGTACCAATCACTCTCTGGTACGTTTTCAGGAGCAACTCCTTGACTGAATAAACATCAGTTATCACCTGGTAGTAATGGAACTCAAACATTGAACGCAAAGCAAATCCATATGATGTCTGGTAGTATTCCAAATCCTCAACCCCAAGGTATTCAGTTACCGCCTGAGGGGCAAGCCCAAGGTAGTCAGTTACCCCCTGGGGGGCAACCTCAAGGTAGTCAGTTACCGCCTGGGGGGCAACCTCAAGGTAGTCAGTTACCACCTGGGGGGCAACCTCAAGGTAGTCAGTTACCGCCTGGGGGGCAACCTCAAGGATAATACATACCTTCAAGACAGTGCATACCTCAAGGTCAACCCCAGACTCAGTACATACCTCAAGGTCAACCCTAGTTTCAGTACATACCTCAAGGTCAACCCCAGTTTCAGTATGTGCCTCAGGGTTATCAACCTCAAGGCCAGTACCCAACTCAAGGTTTCCAACCACCTTCTGGTTAATAATTTTTACAAGGAGCTAGAAATGTACCGCTTAATTATCAGCCCTATGTTCAACTAGGTTATGGTCCTCCATATGCACAAACTTTTATGGGTCCATACTCCGGAATGAATATGGTGTGGGATCCATCTCAAACTCAACAGAATATGCAACCTAATGTGCAGTTATCTAATCAACCTAGACAACCTTTGGTTTCTAGTCCAACCCAACAACCTATCTAACGTATTGTTCAAACCCCTTCATCTGGTGCAGTTCAGCATCCTGGGCCTAGCTCACCTCAGAGTCTGCCTCAAACTGCTGCAACTACTGCCACTTCTGTTCAACCTACCACACCTATTCCCGGAGTATCTGTAGCTGTAGTTTCTACTATCCCTGCATCAGTGCAAACTCCTCAAGCCTCTGTGCCACAGTCAGGACCTACAGTTGAGAATTCGGTCCAGATGCCTGCAGGACAAGCTGGTCCAAGTACGATTGCTACAAGTCAACCACAATTCACTTATCAACTGTACCAGGATAGTATCAATTCGGTCCTAGTGTAAAAAACCCAGTTTATCAGTATCAACTGTATCCTAGCTATACTTATCAATAGCCTCAACAACCCCAGTTTGGTTCGGTTAATCCTAGTTTTTCAAGAGGTTATAACATTCCTAATGCAAATCTGATTCCAGGTTATCCTAGATATCCTCCTCCTGGAGCTGGTCTCATTACTCAAGGTTTTCGCGACGCTAACCATCAGTTACCATTTATTGCAACTTTGGATTTACCTGATTTGTCGCTCCTTATGAACAATCCGATTTACTATCTTCCCTATTGGCTACCAATGCCTAATAAGTTGCCCAGTAATATCCAGAAATTCGAGGGTAAGTCAAGAGAGGATCCATCAAATCACGTTATGACTTATCACCTCTGGTGTGCATCTAATTCAATCATTGATGATTCAATTCAATTGCATCTTTTTCAACGAACTCTTATTGGTCTTGCCGCCAAATGGTACATTGAGTTACCACAAGCCTCTTTTTATAATTTCAAATAGTTAGCCACTACTTTCTTAACTCATTTTCAGTTGCCTATCAGATACAACAATGGCACAGAACTATTAACTTCACTGAAACAATCCACATCCCCATATATTTCTGATCACATTCATGAATGGCGACATAGAAGACATTTAGTGAAAGTTTTCATTCCGTATCAAATTTTAGTGGAATGGTTGATTAAATCATTGTTACCTAAAATCATTGAAGATGTAGCTAAGGGAGGAGTTGTTACTAAAGAGCAAGTCATTTCTCAGGCTCAGTACCTCGACCTCGTCTATACGCAGTCAGGTACTTTACATGAAAAAATCCTTGATCTTCCAAAACACGGTCAAATAACTGCAGCTCGTTCAAGGTCTCATGCCGCTGATGGTATGATTGGTTCAATTAGTACTAAAAGTAAGAAGAAATCTTCAAATAATTATTCTCCTACAATAACTTTACCTGATTCCCCAAAAGGAGATTCTTCCGCTAAAGTTTCTACTGACGTCCATGTCATAGCTTCATTTACGACCAAATCCAATAGTAAAGAGAAGGGGAAGAAGGAAAACAAACAAAATTAAAAAGATAAAACGAATAAAAATGAATCTACTGACGAAAAAAGGAAACTTCACTATCCTTGTTTCATTTGCGATGAGGATCATTTTACCAAAGAATGCCCACATCGAGTAGAGGTTTCGAAGTTCGTTAAAGGTTCCCAAACACTTGCTGTCTTGAAGGATCCTTTTCCTACTCAAGATAGTAAGATGGTTGCTTATTCCTTGAATACCTCAGAAGAACCCATTATGATGATGTCTCATGTGAGGATTGTGACGCGATCGCAAGATTATGGTAGTAAAAATCCTGTTGATGGTAAAGAAGCAGAATATTCTAATTCAAATACATCAACTACACCTCCTCCTGGTTCCGGTCCACTACAGATCGAGAAACCCAACCTTGACTTAGTAATCAAACCACTTTCTAAAGGTATATTTCAGAAATTAGCTTTCAATCCACATGCGAGAGCTACTCAGAATTACAACATTATTGAAGACTTAGCTCTTTCCCCTTCAGCAATGTTAGCTTTGGAAGTGCTACAATCGTGCCCAGCAAAGCGTAAATTACTATTGTTTGCTATAGGAGTTGTTGATATTCAGGATTTGAACTTAATAATCTTCGATGTAGAGAATAGTACACCCTACCTACCTCATCAAATGGCTTTCCAGATTCCAATTTTAGTCAAAAACAGACCTTGCTTTCGGACTGTGATTGATGAAGGGGCTTCTACGTGCATTGACAATTCTAAAGGCTTTTGATGGCCGAGGGTTCCATCCTTTTGGTATTTTGCAGGATTTACCTATAGGGATCGAATGCAAAACCGTAAATCTAGATGTAGAAGTGGTTGATTCCCCTCTAGATTATAACCTTCTCCTCGGTCGCAGTTGATATTATGCTATGACTACTATTGTTTCATCGGTCTTTTGGCTTATCAAGTTTCCTCATAATGGAAAGATCGTTACGATAAACCAGCTGACCTATTTCTCAACTGATCCAGCCTCTATAGATAGTATTCAGCACGTCGGTAAAATGACTATCCCTTAAAAGGATGTTGGCGTAGGTTTGATTAAATATTCTGGTTTACTAGGAAATTTTTCCTTCCCTCGCATCTCCTTCTATTGCAAGTATTCATATAATTTCATCAAACACTATTACTTTTGATGATCCTTGGATCATACCTTCCGATTCTAAGGTGGATTCATTTGATGGCGCGATGCCTTTGAGTCCCTTTGAAAATGCATATCAAGCTGTACAGTCATTTTCTGATTCCTGGTCAATCTTGAGGATAGCTTGTTCTTGTGTCAACCTAGTTAAAAAATGAAACCGAATGTCCTGAGGATAGTTTGTTCATGTGTCAACCTCATTAAAAAATGAAACAGGGTGTCTCGAGGATAGTTCTTTTCCTGTGTCAACCTCGTTAAAAAATGAAACCGGGTGTCTCGAGGATAGTTTGTTCTTGTGTCAACCTCGTTAAAAAATGAAACCGAGTGTCTGGAGCATAGTTCCTTGTCTCGTGTCAAGCTCATTTAAAAATGAAATAAGGAGCCTCGAGGATATTTTGTTCCTGTGTCAACCTCATTAAAAAATTAAATTGGGTGTCTAGAGCATAGTTCCTTGTTTTGTGTCAAGCTCATTTAAAAATGAAACAAGGATTATGGAGCGTAGTTCTTGGTCTTGTGTCAATCTCATTTAAAAAATGAAACAAGGGTTTTGAGGATAGTTCTTTTCCTATGTTAACCTCATTAAAAAATGAAACAAATCCATTTCCAAATCGAGTCTTTGATTAAGATCTCGTAAAATCCAAGTTGAGTCTTTCCAATATCTCGAAAATGAACTTTCATTCCATCCACCTCGTTGAATGCAATGAAGCTTGGGGGGGCATGTACCTCAATTTGAGTCATTATGCTGGGGGCATGCGAACCTATAACAAGCATAGTTTTTCATTTCAAGCTTGTGTGAATGTTGAAAAGTGTGCAACAAGAAATGCTTGTTGAGAATGCAACAAGATGATGGAGCTTAGTGGAAAGGAGTCGCCTTCACTAAGTGGGCCCGCAGGCTATTTTTGGCGCAAGTCTATTTTTAGACTATGTCTATTTTTAGACATATGGATCATGTCTATGGATTGCAGGTTGTTGTTTATGGATGATTGGTAAAATTGGGAAAAATAGATGGACTTCTATTTTTAGATCACAGCGGAGTGACTGCTCATTCTAAATATAGAACAGTCAAATATTATTAGCTCATAATAATATTTAGACTATAACTTTGTCTTATTCTCTTGGAGCACTTCAGGATGAGCTACGGATGTGGTACATGCAGATCCCAGAAGGAAATACGTGGTTACCTATGGGATGACTAATATTTTCATGTAGGACTTCAGTTAGAACTCAAGTGAGTTGAGTTTAGTGGACTGGAGGTGCAGTTGATGGATTTGTGTTCAGTTTAGCTTTGTTAAACTGGTTGTATTTAGTCTAACTGGCAAATAGACTAGAGATGAGTTGGGTGAATTAGTTATTAATTAATTCACAAGTTATTAACTCATAATACAACTAATGAATACATCAGTTAACTCAGTTGCATGTCAGGGCATGTTCAGTTCAGCAGGGACAGGTGTTAGAGAATCAGATTGCTATCAGTTGTGACTATAGTTGTGCATCAGATCTTGCACAATCAAGGGATTGAGTATGCCAATGAGTTTGCCCACGTATTTTCCCACATTGTAGTTTGTGCTCACGTGATTTTGCCAAGTAAATACGTGGTTGCCTTGGAATTATCATCAATTCTCATGCAGGTATTGAGC
>APFE030340751.1:0-10146 GCA_000404065.3 Pinus taeda
AATATGTTGATAAAGAAAAATTGTACTATGTATGCATATATTATATATAGATAAAAAAAAAATCTTTGTATATATTATATATAGGTTTAAAAAAATAGATATGTATATATTATCAAGTAAAGATTTGTTGAAATTACAAGTTTACTCAATTTAGATTACACAATCTAAACGTCCAATGGTATTTTCAAGGCATTGAATCCACATATGTACTAAAACACATTAAATAATGATATACATATAAGAAGAAATTAAACAACATATTTTCAAAATATACTGATTTAACACCTCAAAAAATTTAATACTCTAAAATACTTATTAAATCTTATTATTATTAAATAATCTTATTAATAAAAATAATGAAAATATAACAGTAATTTACAACCTGCAACAGAATTGAAAACACATACTTATAAAATTTTATACTAAAATAAATCTATACTTTTTTTTTTAACAAGAATGGTTATGGATTGTATTAATGAGTTGGTCTAAATACCAGTCTTCTCATTACAGTAGGAGCCGGCACTATCCAATTGGATTCTTCCTTCTAAGACTATTTTAGCCTTGTTGTCCCCTTCCATTTGGAATCAACAATTGTGCTTTTATTTACTATTTGCCCCAGTTTAAATATACATACAAACGACTTTAGAATTAAGCAAAAAAACATCTTCTAAAATGCTTTAAGGAATTGGAACCCATGCTTCTTCCCCATCTCTTTTCAATGTCCCGGCCGATAGCTGTGCAACTTTATTGGCTTCGAGATCTGCCTCTTTGTTGTTGTCTCTCAGCACGTGAAAGAATTTCAGATTCTGAAACATCTTTGCCATTCCTCTGATGCTTTGGATCAACCTTGCTAATCTTAAATCCCTTGGAGTAGAGCTAGTCACCATAAGTTTGATGATCACTTCGGAGTCCCCCAGGATATTGGCCTCCTTGATTTCCAGGTTCAGAAGCTGTTTGAGTCCTTGGCAGAGGGAAAATGCTTCAGCTTGGGTGCTGGAGTTGATTCCTAAACCCCAGGCAAATTGGAGGATCTCTGCGCCATCTATGCTTTTAATTACTCCCCTTGCTCCAGCGATGCCCGGGTTACCTTTTGCTGCACCGTCGAAGAAGAGGGAGTGCATCTTCTGTTTGAGAATCCAGTTTTGGAAGTCCTCTCTACCTTTTCCCCTTATTTGCCATTCCTCTAGAGGAGCCATGCTTCTAATATTTTGTTGGAAATACAGGTTCAAGGAGGACCCCCAATCTCTGTCTAACTGGGTGAGGTTGGAGTCATCTTTATGACCTCCCAAATATTCTTTTAATTGGATCTTTACCTTGGCCGCCATCGTCTTAGCATTGTTGTGGAGATTCCTGAAGATTCTGCTGTTGCGCTCTAGCCATAGCTGCCAGTAGCAAATTTTAAGCAGTGATGCCCAGGCCGCTTTGATCCCTTTATTTTTGGGATGGGGTTTGGGATAACAGGTTTTCCAGGTGGCAAAGAGATCTATTATGGTCGCTGGAAGCTCGAATCTAGGGTTCCAATACTCCATCAGTTCTCTCCAGACCTGAATGGAGAACTTGCAATTTAGAACCAGATGCGTGGTGCTTTCCTCAGAGTCATGGCACAACAAGCACCTGGATGGTCCGTAGAAACCACGCCTCTGGAGTTTATCTTTGGTTAATATTTTCCTGTGACATAGAATCCAACAAAAGAAATCTATTTTTGGCAGCGTGGAGATGCCCCATACTGTCTTCCACGAGGCCGGATCTATGGGCGCATTTGGTATTGCATCCAGGCACACGTATCCCTGGGCGAATGTATAACCAGTCGATTGATCGCCCCAGCCTCACCTATCCTTCTTATTAATGTGCGTGGGTGTGATTCCATTCAATAGTTCGCATAGGTGGGTGACCTCTTGATGAAGGTCTGAGGGCGGATCTGGCAGATTCCAGCCCACCCACCGCGTGCCATTCCAAGTGGAGATATCCCACAACTTGGTCTTGCCTGCAGCCACCAACTAATCCTTCAACGATTTCAACTTTGGGCTTTCTCCGATAGGTTCGCGATCCACAATACGGTCCTTCCATAAATTTATTTTTTTCCCATTTCCGAGAATCCAATAGGCTTTGGATTGAATCAGGGGGGTGGCTTTGGAGTAGAGGTTGACGAACGGCGTGGTTCCTTGAGGTAGGGGTCAGTCTAAACATCTCAGTCTTGTGCCTTTGAGGTATTTTCGTGAGAGAGCTATCTGAGCCTAGCCTGGTTTAGGCGCAATTAGCCTCCATAGAAGCTTAGCTCCCATTGCTATGTTCTGTTGGAGGAGTTTCTGAAATTGAGCCCTCCCTCCATCTTAGGCTTGAGGATAGTCTCCCATTTGACAAGCTGGAATCTTCTCTCATTGTTTTTACCCCCTTTCCAGAAGAAGTTTATGATATATTGTTCCATTTTCTGGAGTATGCCCTTGGGCGCCAGAAGCACAAAAAACTGGTATAACGGGAGGCTGCTAAGGACAGCTTTAATGAGGACTGTCTTGCCTGCCATATTTAACCAATTAACTCCCCATGCCTGGAGTTTACTTTTAAATTTTTCTACTTGTGGCGTCGAGTCCCTACTGTGGGCGCGTTTGAGGAAGATGGCCAGCCCCAGATACTTAAACGATGCCCATTCTAAGGAAGCTGCGAATCCTAGGCATCTGGAGATGGAATTGATCATAGAGGGCAGGGTATTCCAGCTGTAAGTATGGCACTTACTCTTGTTGAGGCTGCTACCAGACTCCATGTAGTACTCATCGAGCATCTCTTTGAATCTTCTGGCCGAGTGGATCGAAGCTGTCCTAAGAAATGGAGTGTCATCTGCAAATAATGCATGATTTATATTTTGGACCCCCCTCACTATGGAAATCCTTGAAATCTCCTGCTCTTGCATTTGATTGTTTAGTTGGAAACTGAGAACTGAAGCTTGAATTACAAACAGCAGGGGAGACATGGGGCAACCCTGTCTTAACCCTCTTGTAGCTTTGAAGAAACCTGCAGATCTACCATTGACTAAAGGGGCGATCCAATTGATGAATCTCACCCCGAAACCAAATTTTTCCAACACATTCAAAAGAAAACTATGGTTAACTCGATCAAAGGCATTTGCAAGGTCCAGTTTGATAGCCATACCTTGTTCCTTGCGCTACTGGCTTGATAGAATTGCTTCTTGGACAAGTGTGAAATTGTCCACTAAATGCCTTTCGTAAATGAAGCCTCCTTGGTTCTCCGGGATGACTTTAGGTAGAATATGCCTCAACCTGTTAGCAATAACTTTTCTGATCAATTTGTAGCCAATGTTGCACAGGTATATAGGGCGAAACCTATTGAAGGAATTGGCTCCCTTTTCCTTGGGAATGAGAGCTAGGAAAGAGGAGTTAGTACTTCCATCTAATTTCTGGCAAGCCTGCGATTTTTGAATCATTTTATATAGGTCTTTCCCCTCTATGTGCTAGCAGGTTTGGAGGAAAGAGGTGGTAAAGCCATCGGGGCTAGGGGATTTGTCAGGGTTCATGGCATAGAGGGCCCTTTTGACTTCTTCCATTGTGACTTTACTTTCTAGATGCTGGTTCATATAAGCAAATATTGAGGAGGGAATCCCGTCCAGCAGACTAAAGTTCTGATTCATATTCTGATCTTCACTGTACAACCCTTTAAAATGGTGATGAGCTGCCTGTTTAATACTTGCAAAGTCTTTATGAGTGATATCCGCTTCCTTAATTTCATTGATGGAGTTGAAACCTTTTCTGGCTTCAGCATGCTTATGAAAGAATGATGTATTTTTGTCACCTGCCTTTAGCCAGAGACATCTCGATTTGATCCTCCACGTTTCCTCTTCGGTCAAGCAAGCTTTATGATAACATTGTTGGAGGTGAGTCTCCTTGTCTAAAGTCTCTCTGGATATGTGAGCCTCTTCTGCGTTTAGTTGAAATGCTTCAAGCTGGCTTTGGATATTTTTCCTTTCAGCTGCTGGATTTGCAATAGTTTTGGCCCAGCTCTTTAGGACTGATTTTAGTCTCCTGAGTTTTTCTTCCCAAATATAAAATGGAGATCCAGTGACTGGCTGAGTCCAGCTTTCTTTCACAATTTGCAAGAAATTTGGTTCCTTGATCCACAATGGGATAAACTTGAAGGGAATGGGACCTAGGTCAACGTGAGCTCGGAGGGTGAGCTTGATTGGCTTATGATCAGAGGTGCTACAAGGAAGAATATGCATGCAAGCATCTAGACCAAGGAGAAGAAAAGAGCTTTGCACCAAGAATCTATCAAGCCTTGCTGCAATATGGTCAGGACCTATTCTTTTATTGGACCAAGTGAACATACCTGAGACGGGCTTGATATCTAGCAGATCCCAGTCTTGGAGGAGATCCTCAACCCATTCCCTTGCCGGGTCTCGTACAATGGAGCCTCCTCTCTTTTCAGAAGAATGCAATGTGATGTTCAGGTCACCTGCTATGATGACATTTTCTAAGTTAACCAGATCTGCTTGCTGCCTTAAGGAGTCCCAGTAGCTCTTTTTTTCTCCAGCATTTACCGGAACATAAACATTGAAAAGGCAAAGGATATCTTTTGTAATTAAGTGTTGCATCTTTAACATCGCCGAGTGGGTATTTGATGTCTTTGCCACCAACGAAAATCTGCTTTCGTTCCAAAGAGTACCCAACTCGCCAGAGGCTCCTCGGGCTGAGATAGCTGTTGCGTTACTTTTTTTCCAAATTTTTTTGCTTACCTGGAGAAAATCTGCTTCCTCCATCTTAGTCTCTTGGAGAAGGAGTATGTCAGGGGCCTCTATTCTTATTAGATTTCATATAGCTTCTTTTATTTTACTGCCCATACCCCTATAGTTCTAGGAGATAATCTTCATTATTTACCTTTGTTTGGCTGGGCTCCCTTGGAGCCTTGATGCTGGTTTCTTACCATCTTCGGCTTTTTTGCTAACAGCTTCTTCAATGTTGGTTGGCTGCCCTGGAGTTTATCTTTGTACGTTTCATGCTCTCTTTTCTCCCTATCCGTTTTACGTCCTCTTGTAGATCTCCTTACCGAGGATTGGGATTCTCCTATTTCCCCTTCCTCCTCCAATTCTTCTGACTCTTGATCCTCCTCCTCGACTACTACAGGGGTTCCTTTTGAACTTTCAGCAGCTCCTATGTCTTTAAAACTGGGCGAATGGGAACCTTTGTCTGGGGACGGTGGCTTTTGAACTGCCACTTCATGAGAGTCCTCTGGTTGGGAACTGAGAGGGTCGAACCTGTTCTCTAGATTGAACTTGGGCTGGGGCTGCTGGATCTACTGAGCTGGGTTCTGTTGGGGGCCTTTGCCGGTAGTTCCTCCCGGCTTCTGGGTCTTGGATGCCATTTTGGATTGTTTTACTTGATTCCAGCCGGCCTCCTTCCCTTGAGTTGCTTCATTGGCCATTGGGCAGTTTCTGGCGAAGTGCCCATAGACCTGGCATTTCCGGCATTTGAAAGGCAGCTGTTCATAGTCTAGCTTCTGCACATGCGTCCAGTTTCCTACTTTGAGTTTGATGGCCTTCGGAAGCCCTTCCTCCAGATCCACCTCAACGCATATCCTTGCGTAGTCGTATTGATCCTTGCTGTTCGCTCGGTCAATGAATTTCCCCAGGGCATTTCCAATATGCTTAAGAGAATCCCAATTCCAGCAATGAACTGGGAGGTTGGGAAGCCTAACCCATACCGGAACAGCTTTGGGTACGTCTACTGCTGGGTCAAAGTCGGGGGTCCATTTATTCAGATACAGACCCTGGGGGCCCATAAAGTAAGGGCCATTTTGAAAGATCAACTCTTTGTCGTCTTTGGAGGTGAATTCAAAGAGGAAGAATCCTCGGCCCAAGAAATATGAGTTCACACTTTCATTGATCAACGGTGACCAATTTCTTTTAACCCAACTCTCTGTCGTCTTGGGAGATGGCCATAGACCGGTAAATTGGCCTATGAGAGCCTGCTCGGACAGGGACAGAGCCACCTGGATCGGGGTTTCCGGGGGTAAAGAGATCTCGGGGATATCATCGAGTTTCTTGACGAACTTCGTTGCTTTTGTAGTTTTCTTCTTGGGTAGCCCTTCCAGAAGACGACTGAACTCCTCAGCTGGGGAGCTTTCCGACGGAGGAGAGGAGGAAGGGGCCTGGGGGTTGCCCATCACCTCCATGGGCCCTAGATCTGAGATGCCAGGCGAAGATCAAGTCTCCATGACCTGGGGCCTCGCTTGGGCAGATCCTCGGATAAACGAACTCACCCGCAGAAGGAGCACGCAGGGGTCAGAAGATAGGATCGAGGAGCAGCGATCTGATCTAATCCAACAGATCCGTGGCTCAATCTTCTCATGCACTGGGGGCGGAATGGCCGAAGGGCCGAGTTGAGGCAGCAACGCTCAGAGCTGATCGCAATTTCCATCAAATAAATCTATACTTATTATTAAAGTAATTCTTATTATAATTTAAAAATAAATAAAAATGCAATTAGAGAAAGCTGGAAGTTAGCAGGTTCAGGTTTATTGGTTATAAGACTTATCTATGATTGAAATCAAAGTTAAAGTACAAAGCAAATGAATCGTCTAACAAGGTGGAGGAATTGTCTGGACGACCAAAAGTGGTTGGAATCCAGGTAAAAAAATTTCAAAAAATCTTGTCGAGGTAGTGTTTGAATAGTATTTTTGATGATGGGAATGGATTCAACACCATCAAAAACGTCTAAGACACCTAAAATTTTGAAGTTTAACAACTATAACTTGGATTTAAAAAAATCCTTGCTGGATTTTTTCTAAATATAACCAAAATTTCCATAACTTTCTGGGCAACTCCTCCACCTAGATAAATTATACGTAAAAAAAACATATCTCAAACATATCTAATCATACATCCAGTGTGCTAGTATAGTGTTATCTAGCCAATACGAATACATATTAAAAATAACAAGGGTAAGTGAAACCTATCACACCGAAATTGCTGGTGATTTCAGTAGATAATGATGCGATCGATCCAAATTGAGGGAATATTAATTTGTAAAGTATCTTTGTAAGGATCTCTAATTCTAAAGTATGAATATTATATGGTAAAATTATATCTGTTTTTCGTTTTGTTTTTTAAACCAAATTTATTGAATTTGAAATTTTCAAAGTACAATGCTATATTATTAATAGGATTACAATAAATAATATATAATGAAAATTTATGTTAATAATTATATATATAAAAAAGTCACGAGGTTTAAAGAGAATTGGGGTACTAAATTCTATTTATTATTTGTTTGGTTTCTATATTTATAATAATTGTAGTTTTTTTAATAATTGTTTATTTGTTAATTAATTGTTGTTGTTGTTGTTTTAATTAATTATTAATTTTTTTGTTTATTTTGAATAATAATTTTTTTGTTTTATTTTTAATGATTGTTTATTTGTTTTTATTTTTATTTTTTTTAATTTAATTTGTTTCGTTAAGATGAAATTTTTATTTATAAAGATTTTCGCCTCTTTTAAATTTGGAGATTTATTGAATATGTCAAATTTATGGTTATTACAACTTACCTTAACATGAATCAATCTATTTTTACGTTCACTTATCTTTTTTAACATTTTTATTTTTATTAAATAAGTTGTTTCAATTGATGACTTATTTTTCAGTTTTTCTTTTACTATTTCTAATATATCTTTATTTTTCCCCTCTTTTATAGTGACAATTATAAGATTTAAAGCTCTTTTATTATGCTCAGTAATTCAACTTAATTAGCTTGTCCATTTCTTCTTTCATGGGTTTGATGTCTAATTTATTATTTGTATTACCTAGGGCTATATTGTTATTTAGTTTTTCTTTGGACTCTTTAATCTTGTTTCTCAAGGTGCAATTTTCTTCAATAGTTATTTGTTTTTACTTTTCTATTTTTTGTATCTTTGTCTTTCATTATTTTAACTCAATCTAGAAACTTAATATATTTTTTTATTTAATTTTGAATTTGTTTTCAAACATTGTAACTAATTCTACTTTATGTTTTATTTCTTTTTTTTCTCTATTTTTTTATTAAATTGAAATGGTTATAAAGATTTTTAGTTCAACTCCCTCTACTAAATTCAAATTTTGGCGTACATATGATATACTCATAATTTAAAAAAAAAAGAAAAAAGAAAATAACCAAAAAAACTTATGTATCTGGTTTATGAATAACCAATGCAGGGTAAAAAATAATCCAACTCACATTTAAAAAAGAAAAGAAGAAAAAAAAAAAGAACTTATGTATCTGGTTTATAAATAATCAATGCAGGGTAAAACATAATCGACCTCACATTATTACATGCATAAAATGATATATTTCAATCCCAACTACAGAGAATCGCGGGCATCCACGGCAGTGTAATAAATTATAGTTTAAATAATTGAATTGGTAGATTTAAGTTATGAAGATTATTTTATAGTTTTTAAGAAAAACAATTCATTATATAATTAAGTAATATTAAGTAGATATTATATAAAACATAAAATATTTAAGATTTAATAATTTATGAGCTTTAATTAAGGACGAACTTGTTACTACGATCTAGTACAAAGATTATAAATTAGAATAACTCATATAAATTAAATGGTTAATAAAAGAAATAATAAATATTATATTAATAGTTAAGATAAAATAAGGAATGATAACAAATTAACTAAATTATAAATTTTATTATTGTTATTATTAATATAAAAATTAAAATATATGAGTAAAATATATATACATTTAAAGAAAACATGTAACAAGACTCTTAATCATAGACATTCACATTACTTTATCATTTTTATTTCATTCATGTGTAACATGGGTTAACATGTGCCTCTTTGATCCAAATTTAAACAAGAACACAACAATTTATATATATAATCATAAATACAAAGATGCAACAAAAAACACTTCATTTCATTAATAGAAAAATATTGAACTATGTTTACAAATAGAATGGTAGTAAGATAGCTCAAACAATGGTAGATTATCTCTGAGAAGAGATGTAGCGGCTACATGCCTCTCAATTGTGTTACAATGAGGCTCAAAGACCTATTTATTATTAACAAACAATGGAAAACCCTAAACATCCAAAAACCTAACCCTAGAAAGTGCCAAAACTGTGGGCCCCATTTGGGTAAATTCATACATCAAATTCTCGAGGTCATAATTTTGCCATACAATCTCCGTTTGGCTTTCATAATACCTCGTTTCGAAGATCTTGAAGAGGAGGCCGAAAAAAAATTGGAAGATGAAGATGGGACAATTTTCCTAAAAACTTCGTTTAGGGACTCAAAACGGCTCTTGAAGTCTAGGATCCGAAAAATTGCCAAAAATAGTAAACTGTGCTACAATTAAGGGAACTGAAAATTGAAAGAGATAGCATTGGGGGTCCAAATGGAATAGGTAGGCGACCACCAATATTCACCTGGATCAGCCCCCCCCCTTAGGAAGCAATGGTCCCCATTGTATTGAGTGCCTCCATGAGATGGGGAAACTTTTGCTAAACTCAGTCCCCAGTGAGCCACTTGCCTTGGGGAAGGAGTTGGCCAACTTTGAGAAACCCGATATAGTTGGATCTTCTGGTAGTGAGTGTTCTTGATCTGTGTGTCCATGATTCGATCTATGGTGACCTGTTCCATGCAATTAAAGTTTAGCTTTATTGGTGTGAGTTGTTCTGCAACATCGGATGTGTCCAACAATGGTGGACAGTATGGCTGAAGGCAGTTTACATTGAACACTGGGTGCAGACCAAGGAACGGTGGAATGCTAAGCTCGAAGGCATTGTCCCCTACAACCTTGGTGATGGTGTATGACCCATGTTGAAGTGGGCAAAGCTTGCGGTGGGGTCTGGCGAGGCGCTCCTTCTGCAAATGTAGCCAAACTTTGTCGCCCACCTGGAACATGTGCCACACCCAATGCTGATCATGGCGCTGCTTGTACTTAGCATTGGATTTGTCCAATATATCATGGACTTTCTGGTGGATGTATTCAATGTGCTCAATGAAGCTATTAGCCTTGTCGGCTTCGGATAGGACATGAGCCGAATCTGCCTGAGTAGCTCAAATGGTATGGCCACATTAATGGGACATAATGGCTGAAATCCAAGCCCTAGCTGAAAGGGGCTGTGGCCCATTGAGCTGTGGAG
>APFE030340758.1:3208-19903 GCA_000404065.3 Pinus taeda
TATTACCAGGGCTCCTTTGGTGACCTTCCAAGCTTTATCTGTGAAAGTTGTCACACAACCTTCACCGCCTAACTGCCTTGTTGAAATCAGATTTTTCTTTAGATCTGGAACATGCCTTACCTCCTTTAGTAGCCATTGTTTTCCATTCTGCTGTTTTACAAGAACCTTACCCATTTCAACAATTTTACAGGGTTTATCATCACCCAAACGAACTTGTCCAAAATCTCCTTGAACATAGTCATGAAAGTATTTCTTATCAGGTGTGGCATGGAATGAGGCCCCTGAATCTACCACCCAGGAATCAGTAATATTTCGAAAGAAAGAATCAAAGCATCTTGTAACACCTCACCTGTCACATTTGCTTCATGATTGGTTCATTGCTGTGAAATCTCCTTCTTTCCCTTCCGAGATCTAACAAGTCTTCTTTAAGTGGTCCTTTCTTTCCGCATTTCCAGCACACTATCCCCGATCTGGACTTGGATCTGCCTTTCCTTGATTTACTGCGATATCCTGAGCTCTTTCCTCTTTCCATTTTTCTTTCTCTAGACTCTGCACTCAAAGCATTTCCCGATGTCTCACCGGAGCTTTTCCGTCGCATTTCCTCGCTAAGGATAGCACCGACAACATCATCAAACTTTAAAGTACTAAATCCAGAAACGGAGTTACTAATGGCCATTACCAAACCATTCCAACTTTCTGGTAATGAACACAAGAATAACAGAGCTCTAACTTCATCATCAAAGTTTACCCCTACAGAACATAACTGACTTGTAAAAATATTAAAATCATTTAAATGATCTGCAACAGATCCACCTTCCGACATCTTCATATTAAATAACCGTTTCATAAGAAATACCTTGTTTGAGGCTGAGGGTTTTTCATATAGTTTCTCTAACGCCTTAATCAAACCCTCTGTCGTTGTTTCCTTCGAAATTTTGAAGGCGACTGACGCTGCAAGGCACAGCCGTATTGTTTCGAGTACCTTTCTATCAAGAAGGTTCCATTCTTCATCTTCCATATCCGTCGGCTTCTTTGATTTTCCGCCCAATGGTAGGTATAGATATTTCTGATACAGATAATATTCCATCTGCATCTTCCACAGCGAGAAGTTTTGGCCGTTAAATTTCTCGACCCTAAACTTACCATTTTCCACCATTTCTCGCACTCGAACTCGGAACCCTTCTTTCCTGCGCGTTTATCATCCAAATAGACCTTCGGCTCTGATACCAGTTGTTAGAATATTATATATTACAGAGCAATGGAACACATAAGATATTGCAGAAATACAAACACAGAAAACGCACAAAACAAGAGAGACACAGATATACGTGGTTCACCCAGTTTGGGCTACGTCCACCCCGAACAGCCAAGCCTTCCTTTCTATTATCCAGCAAAATGAAGAGACACAACCTACAACAAATCCGCTGTAATATTCTCTGTCTTCTCTCACAGTCTCACCTCTCTGTTTCTCGCTCACAAAGAATACACATATATCTCACAGCCTCAAATACAATGCCCTCATACAAAGAGAGGGGTTTCCTTCTAGGGCAAAAAACCCTAAACTAAACATAAGTTCTACCGTCAGATCATCTGCCTAATGAACGGCCTTGATTGACTAGAAATTGCTATACTTTTACAAGGCAATTTTACAGTTGTTTTTAGCTTCGGGGGCGCTGTCGACCCCCCTGTGGACCCCTGTAGCGAATATTTTACAGGCGGCGTTGCCGCCCCCATTTTGAACTGGGGTCCAATGTCGCGGTACTTTTGAATATAGAAGATAATCAGGCTCCACACCCAACATTTAGTCCTTGGTATTTGAACCTATGGTTTTGGGCCATGGTATCTCGTCATAAGTGTTGATCCCAAGTATTAGGTCCATGGTATTGAATTGTTATGGTTTTTGCTCCGTGATATTGTGAAAGACCTAAGGCTATAAAAGAGGAAGGAGATCATTTGGCAAGGCATCTTCTGAATTATTGAATATCTGATAAAGTGCTAGATCTGGAATACTGTGATTGGGTTCTGGTGCAGATCTGGATCTGAATGAAGAAGGAACCTGAGCGCAAGGAGAAGGATAAGTTCTATTGATGGGTCAAAATCTTAAGGCTGGAATAGTGGTATCTCTATGTGATTTTGATCTATGATATGTGGCGCACGCTTGATCTATAAATCTGATAATCTGGGTTAACTAATATCTGAATGTTTGAAAGAATGAATTTATAGATCTGTATGCAGGTTCAGTGAAGTGAAGAGGCGTATACACATTGTTCTTGTAAGGGAAAGTCGCGTATACGCAGGTCGGTATTGACACAGAAGCGTATGCACGCAATTTTCTGAATAGTGAAGTAGTGTACATCTCTTGATTTATGTTCTAGTTGCTTCTGTTTATTGCTACAGTGTTCTGGGTTCAGAAGTGGGGTGTGATTACTGTTATTATGATCTGGGTACAGTCGTCAGAGAAGTGTTTATTTTGATTCAGTTTTGATTGGTGAAAAGGTGATTGGTTGATGTAGAAATTCTTGATGTTTGATTGATGTTATTTGTGGATCCAGTTTGAAAATTTATAAAACGTGGTCCCTCGAAGGAAGAGAAGGTTGTAGTCTTCTGCAAGTAGCGACTTGTGTACTAGTATCTCAACTAGTACAAGAACTAAGGGGGTTGTAGCTCCCTTCCAGGAGAAGCTTGAAAACGAGAGAGGGTTGTAGCTCTCTATAGGTAGCAATCTACGTACTGATAAAGGACTGCACCAGTACAGAATCATTGTAAAAAGAAGTTTCTAATTGAAAACATAGAGACATATTGCAGCAGGTGGTTTTCACCCACATTGGGTTTCCACCTTATATCTTGTGTTCTTGTGTGTGATTGTCTTCTGCTCTATTTTTCTGTTCTAGGTTACTGTTTATATGATCCTGATGCATAGATTAATGTTCAACATCTGTAGAATATTTTAAATTATAAGTCTATATGGTATACGCGAGTTTCCTTATCTGTAGTTGCATATATACGCGGTTTTCTCTAACTGAAGTAGTGTATATGTTCTGGGCTTGAAAAAGGAAATAATTGACCAGATAATACTGATTCAGCCCCCCTCTCAGTATTATTTCCAACAATGTGTTGTTCAATCAATTTCAATTTTGCAGGTACAAGCAGAAAAAAACAAAAATCACCCAAAAAAACATTTTTTTTCATGCCTCGTAGGAACACAGATAATTCAGGGAAATTCTTACCCAACACCCCCACCACATCACAAAGCCACCCTCTCTCTTCTTCAGTGGCAGTGATCTAAAAGAACCTTTAGGAGAACAACTTGAGATATTTGAAGAACCTATAGGAGAAGAAGAGGAAGAAAACATCCCTCCTGAGACAATGGCTGAAAACATAAATGCTAGGGGAAATTGAGAAAGATTAGAGGGTACCTTTCCCATCCAAAAGACTAATGGGGACACTAAAATGAAGAACATAAGCCCTTCATCCCTACCTTAATTCCATGGATTGACTACAGAAGATCCTGACACCTTCCTATTTGAGATTGTTTTTATCTGTCGAACCTATGACTATGCAAAAGATGAACAAAAGTTGAAACTATTTCCTTCTAACCTCAAGGATGCAGCATTGCACTGGTTCATGGGGTTACCTGGAAACAACATCACAACTTGGGCTTAGATGCAACAAGCCTTTAATAACAAACATCGTGACTACTGTAGGTCAAAAGATACCAAGGAAGAAATCTTCTGCATGACCATGGGAAGTGATGAATCCTTGGAAGATTATGAAGATAGGTTCCAGCTCAGTTATAAAAGGGCTAGGTGCACACTTGACCTCGAATCTCTAAAGTTGGTCCTACTTAGGGGAATTTTGGAAGACCTTCTAGAAACCCTCCATTTACTGGCTAGAGAGACATCTACCAACTACCTTATGAAGACATAAATATTGTTTTTAGAAACCATTCTAGGGTAGGCAGAAAGAGAGGTAGGGGGAGTCAACCCATAGCCAATACCTCCTCATCCAGCTCATCCCTTAAAGGTGAACTTGGAAACATGCTGGAAGATTTCAAGAGTGAGATGTTGCAGACTCTTGCCATGAAAATGGATACCTTACATATCAAAAGGAAACAAGAGGAAGTAGAGAGGGTTTTGGCCATTTTTTGTCCTAGGTGCACCAAAAGGCATCCTAGGAATGAATGTCCATTGAACTCTATAGAAGTTTGTTCAGTGTGTAAAGAAGATCATTTTACAGATAAGTGCCCTTCCTTGCTCAGATTTGAAGTTGTATACCAAGGGGCCGAAGGAGCCACTGAACCACTCTATTTCATGAACCAAAGGAGACCGCATGGACCTAGACAATACCAGCAGGGAATGCAAGGGACATCTCAGGCATAATACAACCCCAATCAAGCCACTTCCATACCTTCTTGGGGTCCCCCTACTCATCCTTCTTGGTCCACACCTCCTCCTTGGTCCTATCCATCTTAATATCATGCCCAACTAACTACTCATTCATTCCACTCCTATACTCACCCACAACCTCAGTGGAATGCATCTCATTAGGGGTGGAGATCCCAATACATCTCTCCTCCCACTCTTTTGCCTCCATTACTTGCTCAACCACAACCATTGCCTCCTACTCTACCAAGGCAACCCCAAATGCTTGCTCAACCGAACTTGAACCCGAACAACGGACAGGCTCAACAAGTATATAGTGGAGAGCCATCATGCCCAACCTATGTTGTGGAGATTCAGGAGATTAACCTATGATCTGGGAAAGTCCTCCCGGATAGCGAGCCTCCCCCTCAGAACGTTGAGGGAGATAAAGAGGAAAGTGAACCAAAAGAAAATCCACGCTTTCCTGAGATATTATCCATAATAACACAACCTACCCCGAAAAAAACTAAACTTCTGGGAGAATTGAAACAACTATGTGTAAAGATACCACTTCTCCAATCCATAAAGGATGTGCCTATATACAATAAGATGATCAAAAAGAAGTGCTTCAGGCATCCAGGCATGCGCAAGAGAGATGCCCCAACCATCAATGTCATAGGACAATTGGCCAACCTGATGTTGGGGCAGGTAATCTGTCCAAAATATCTAGACCCTAGAAGCCTAGTAGTTGATGTCCGCATTAATGGCACCATGATCCCCCATACCCTGATCGATCTAGGGGAGGCCATTAATGTGATGACCAAGGACACCATGCTCAAGCTCAAACTCCAGGACTCCTTGAGAAATACCACGACCATACTGTAGCTAGCAGACCACTCCACCGTGACCCCTGAGGGGATTGTGGAGGATATGATGGTCTCCATTGATTTTTGGAAGTACCCTACTAATTTCCTAGTTCTCCAGCTAAAAGCAAAGCTCATTGTCTCATCCTAGGAAGACCCTGGTTTGCTACTGCAAATGCCTACATCAATTGTCGAGCTGGGAACATGATAATCAAGAACAAGCATATGTCCAAGCATCTAATCCTATACCCTCCTGCCCAACCCTTGCTATAACTTGATCTACCTCTCTGGTTGGAGGAGGAGGATGAGGATGAAGTCTATTCTGTACCACTATGTGTAGTAGAAACTGTTATGGGGGGGAAACCGCAAAATGAGGATGATATCATTGAAAATCTAATTCAGAATCCACCCCCAATATTTTGCCATTAGAAAATCTAGTGAAAGACACCCAAGACAATCCCTTAAGTAATCTTTGTGTGGCTGGCCCAACCTCTCTCTATGTTAAGAATATAGAGTTCGGCCCTGAAAGAACCTTGAAAATCAACTCATCCCTATCCACCTCCTAGTAGAAGGAATCGTGTAGCCTATTGAGAAAACATTTAGATGCCTTCGCTTGGAGCTATAAGGAGATGAAGGGAGTGCACCCTTCAGTCTGTACTCATCACATTTACATTAAGGAAGATTGCAAACCAATCAAGAAACCTCAAAGGAGGATGAATCTAGCCCTTAAGGACATTGTCAAGGAAGACTTGCAAAAGTTACTGGATGCAGGATTCATCTACCCCATCTCCGACAATGAATGGGTCTCTCCTTTGGTTCTAGTCCTAAAGAAAAATGGTAAGTGGAGGATCTGTGTCAATTATCAGGAACTGAACAAGACCACCAAAAAGGACCATTTTCCTTTGCCTTTCATAGATCAAGTGTTATATCTTCTGGCGGGGAAAAAGTTTTTCTCCTTCCTAGATGGGTTCAGCAGGCACAATCAGATCCAAATCAGCGCGGAAGACCAAGATAAGACCACTTTCACTTGTCCTTGGGGTACCTTTGCCTATTGGGTCCTTCCTTTTGGTGTGTGTAATTATCCCGCCACTTTCTAGAGAGTAGTATTGAGTATATTCTCTGAACTGGTTCATGATGTAGAGGAAATCTATATGGATGATTTTACTCCTTATGGTTCTAACTTCCAGGAATCTTTGTCTAACCTAGTAAAAGTTTTGGACAAGTGTATTGAAATGAACCTATCCCTCAGTCCTGAAAAATGTGAATTCTTGATGATTGAAGGGACCGTGCTAGGTCATGCAATATCTCAACAAGGATTGAAGGTGGACCCCAACAAAATCGCCATCATCCAAAGGGTCCCACATCCTCAAAAGGTGAGAGATGTCTGAAGTTTCCTAGGCTTAACAGGATATTATAGAAGCTTCATTAAAGATTTCAGTAAGTTAGCCTCTCCATTGTTTGGTCTTTTGGGAAAAGATGTCGAGTTCATATGGACTAACAACTGTCAAGAAGCCTTAGATACCTTGAAAAGTAAACTTGTGATTGCCCTAATTTTGAGAGGCCCAAACTGGGCCTTACCTTTCCACATTCAAACAGATGCCTTGAACAAAGCAATAGGAGCATCCTTGGGGCAAATTGATGAAAAGTTACCTTATGCCATATACTTTATAAGTAAAAATTTGTCCAAGGAAGAGTTAAACTACACAGTCACCGAGAAGGAACTCCTAGTTGTAGTGCATTCCTTAAATAAGTTAAGACATTACATCATAGGCTATCAAACCTTTGTACACACCAATCATGTTGCAATTAGGTATTTAATGAATAAAACAGATGTAAATGCTCGCATTATTAGATGGTTGTTTTTATTGTAGCAGTTTTATTTAACTATTGTTGATAAGCCTTGTAAGGAAAATGTTGTTGCTGACTTTTTGTCTAGAGTAAATTTTCCTGCAGGTGAGGAAGGAATGGTGGATGATTAAATGGTGGATGAACACCTATTTTTTATCTCAGTACTCTCCCCATGGTTTGCTGGTATAGCAAATTACTTGGTTTCAGCACAGTTCCCACCACACCTGTCCTCAAAAGAGAAGAGCAAGATCGTGAGAAAAAGTGCCCCTTTCACCTGGATTGGGGGCAATCTATTCAAACTTGGCCCATATCAGATTTTGAGAATATGTGTCAGGGAGGAGGAAGTTTTTGACATTCTCCTGACCTATCATGATGGGCCTTGTGGAGGCCATTTTGCAGCAAAGAGGACTGCCTTCAAAATTCTACAAGCAGGTTACTATTGGCCCACTCTTCATCAAGATGTGAAGAGATATATCAGCCAATGTGATCGGTGCCAAAGGATGGGGAAACCTACTACAAAGGATGAGATGCCCATGCAACCTCAAGTGACTTTTGAGCCATTTGAGAAGTGGGGCATGGACTTTGTGGTTCCTATCAACCCTCCTTCAAAACAGAAACAATACATCATTATGTGCACCAATTATCTGACAAAATGAGTAGAGAAAAAGGCAATCAAGGCAGCAACAGAAGAAAAAGTAGCTGAGTTTTTAAGAGAGAACATATTCTATAAGTTTGGGTATCCAAGAGAACTGGTTACAGATCAAGGCAGTCAATTCACTTCCAATTTGATTGAAGACCTACTCACACATCATCAAATCAAGCACGGGACTTCCACCCCTTATTATCCACAAGCCAATGGACAGGTGGAAGTCACTAAAAGAGCTTTGGAATGAATTCTGACCAAGGTAGTGAGAAACAACAGAAAAGATTGGGCAGATAGATTGGTTGAGGCCACTTGGACCTACAACACCACATGGAAGACCACCACAGGGTTCACACCCTATGAATTGGTCTAAGAGAAGAAGGCTTTGCTGTCAATAGAATTTGAATACAATACATTAAGGTTGGTAGCTCAGCTAGACCTAGATCTCAGCCATGCACAAAGGGAAAGGCTACTCCATCTCAATGGATTGGATGAACAAAGATTGCAAGCCCTTCTTCACACAGAGGTAATCCAGCTTCAGCGGAAGATATGGCATGACAAAAATATGAAGGAGAAGCAATTTCAAGAAGGAGATTGGGCATTGCTCTATGAATCAAGGTATAAGGATTTCAAAGGCAAGCTGAGGAAAAGATGGCTAGGACCCTACACTGTAGAAAAATGCAATGACAATGGTTCAGTTCTGATCAGAACCATTGATGAGGAAGCCATCCCCATGTTTGTCAATGGGCATATATTGAAAATTTACAAGAAGCCCCTCTCCAAGCAACAATTTATTGAAGATCTGAATAAGATAGTGTTGATAGTGGAATAGGTCTCAGCCTCCACTCCACCCACTCACTGAAAAAATAAAAAAATAAATAATAAATAAAAATAATAATAATGACTCAAGTGAAAACTTCTATGAGGCGCTTGAGTCCCACCATGGGGTTGAAAACCTCTCTGGAGGCAGCCCAGTGATGACAAAAACAAAAAAAGAGAGAGAATAAGATCCCTGGGTGAAAACCTCCACTGGAGGCATCCAGGGTAGCAAGTAGGGTGAAAACCTCCTAGAGGCACCCTGGTTGTCTTTTCAAAAAAAAAACAGAAAACAGAAAACAGAAAACAGAAAATTGACTTTTCAAATGCATTGCAAGTTACAGATGGACCACAAGAAGCAAGGGGACATGCCACAAAGCCTATTCCACATCCTCCATACTCTTCTCCATCATTTCTGACTTTTTTTCCACCTCTCTATGTTTTTTTCTAAAGACTATGCATCCTATAGGAGACCACGTGTGTTCTACAACAGGCTCCTATAGAAATCACAGAGAGCCCAAAATAGCTTTTACAAATACTTTGAGGAGCTAAGGATTTTCCTGGAAGACATGTAGGCCATCCTATAGCTATCCACCATCCTAACCATCCATCCCACACCTGCATCACCTCATTTCCATTTGATTCCTTTCCTTCCTGCAAAAGGAAAAAAAACACAAAAACCAGTTTTTTCTTTTGAAATAAGGAAACAAAAAAGAGCAGCACCTTCACAACTCACCTGCAGCTTACCAAATCCCTCTCCATTACCATCAAAATCCTTATTAGCATCCTCACAGCTCCCAAAACAAGCATCAGCTAAAAATTTTAAAGGGCAAAGTAGCTACAGGAGCTCCTGTAGGATTTCTTGTCACAGTTGATCCCCTTAAAATCAAGCTCCAGCAGCAAAATAGGTGCAACCACAGGAATGTAGGGGATGTCAAAAGAAAGATTCAATTAAAGGGCACCTGTACAATGCAACTGAGCACATATCAAGAAGCAAAAAGCAGATAGCAGAAGGGATACAGGTATGCAGCACTAAAATATGAGCATGCAACAGCAACAGAATCTAGTAGCACCATAGCACGAGCATTCGACCTACAGGTAAGTGTCTAACACTCTCCTCTATTGCATTTGTATAATTCAAAAAATTCATGAGCAAATGAGATGGTTGGGATTAAACTAGAAAGGTGGCCAGTTAACTGGCCACCCTTATCCAGTTCGACTGCGCTCATCCGAAGATCCAAAAGACACGTGTGTCTAGTCAAGTGGCGGACGTTTAAACTCCAACGCAAATGATGGAAAGTGATTGCGGGCAGAAAGCATAAAGACTCATGATGACATAGCAGTGGAGACCAGCGGTCTGAATAATGACAACGTACCCTTTTTTTCCACCTCACATCATCATCAGAAATATCTCCAGTAAACATAAGTACTCTGCCTCGAACTCATTCACCACCTTTATTTCCATTTTATCATTATCCCCGCAGCTGCAGAAAGCTCCATACCACCTCCATAACCTCGAAACCATCGTTCTCTATCGGTTTCAGTCCTCCTCCTCTTATCGAGTTCTACAGGAGCATTATTGGGTTCTACAGGAGCCGTAACAGGTTCTATAGGACATCCTACAGTCGTTTCTACAGGAGGGCCAGTAAGCAGTTTTACAGAAGAAAACATGGGATTTTTGCTCAAATTCGGGCCTAAAGAGGTAGGATCTATATAAAACCACCTTGGATATTCATATATACAAGGAGTGATGCAATTTTAGGGAAGAATTAAGCCTGAAAAAAAGAGGAATTGCATTAAAAAAATTGCCTTTCTCTTAAAGAAAAACAAAATCTTTTTCTCTGTTTTCAGTTTTTGCAAAAAAATTGTTGTCTCCTTCTCCACTTGAGGTATTCCAAAATATTATAAACATAATGACAGGGGGATTCATGAGGAAGGAACCCCTAAATTTAGTCAGGCTCCATGAACATCCTGAGGTAGTAGTCATTTTTACTAGAGCCAATTGGATGTCATTTTTCAAAAAACTTCGAGGGTATGATGAAGAAGTGACTCAGGAGTTTGCCCTTTCCTTGGTACCCCACTCAAAGACCCATGCCACTATTACTTTTAGAGGTCTCACCATGGAAATCACCCCAGATTTTATCAGTAGGGTTACCAGTCTTCCACTAGGACTACCCTGGAGCAAAGAAGAAAAGCCACTAGGCCAAGTTGCCAAGAAAACCTTCTTCCAACCAAATGAGCATCCTGTAGAGGAAAAAAATGGCATTAGAAGAACAAGCATACCTTACCCTTGGGATGAGGTTAGTTACCAAATTATCAAGTACATTTCCTATGAAGGGAGGTATAGCATAGTTTATGGTTATCATTTCAGACTTCCGCATGAGCTGAGATATGGCATGGATATTCCCACATCCCAAAAAATTAGCCTTCCCTATTTCCTCCTACAATCCCTTATAGATTCCAACATTAAATTGAAAGCACAAGGTCTAGATTAATTGGCTTACCATGGAATAATTGAACTATTGGTGGAAGAGGCCCTCCACACTTTCACAATCCCCATAGCCTAGGAGATCTTCAGAAATATGACAGGAGAAGATGATATAAAATCCCTCACATATGACCTTATTCCTTCTAAAAGTGAGGGAGAAAGAACAAAAAGGGGAAGATGAGGAGGAAACCAAAACATGAGATGAGAAGGAAGAACCTAAAATAGAGGAGGAAACCAAAATAGAAGATGAGAAGGAAGAACTTGAAACATAGAAGAAAAAGACTAGAGTAGAGAAGAAGGAACCTCGGATAGAAGAGAAAAAGACTAAAACAAAGGAGAAAAATACCATATCAGAGAAGAAGGGACGTAGGATAGAAGAGAAAAATACTAAAATAGAAAGGAAAAAGACTAAACCAGAGAAGAAAAAGACTAAAGCAGAGAAGGCAGAAACTAAACAAGATGAGAAGGAAACCAAAACAGAGCTAGAGGAAACAAAGCTAGCAAAGGCAAAGAAGACAAAAGAAGAGGAAAAAGGGGAAAAGAAGACAGAAGTGTCTCCTAAGAAACCAGAAAGGGAAGCAACAATTGTTCTTACTACCCTCAACACCCCAATTAAATCCAAATAAAAGAGGAAAAGGCCACCATCAATGTATTTCATGGCCCAAAAAAGCACAAGAATAAAAATGGGGAAGCCACAGTCATCCTCAAAAGAGCCTATCATAATTGAATATTCCCCTACTATCAAAAGGGAAGAATCTCCATCCAAAACCCCCATTACTTATGAGAGAGGAACTCCTAGATATTCCACTTGGAAGGAAAGAGTAAGAGCCTAAATAGTCTTACAGGAGGCACACACTGCTCTAGAACTTGACCCCCAGCCTAGTTAGGCTCTTATTGCAACCTTCTTTAAGGGGGGGGAAATTATTCCACAAAAATTTACAGTCCCACTTTTCTTTGAACTGGAAAAAGAAAGGTTAAGGAGCCATAAATGGATGCAAATTGCCAAGTCAAAAGGGGTCGAAGACATTGGCCACATGGAGAACAAGTTGAAAGAAATGGGTAAGGAGTTGAGCATTGTAAAACATATAGAAGCAATCAGAAGAACTCACTTGGAAGCATAAAATGAAATGTTAAGGAAACAGTTGCAAGAAAAGGACATACAGTTGGCATGCATGGCCAGCTAGTCTATGGAGGCACTACAGTGCAGCCAACCAGCCAAATCATATGGAGTATACCTCAAAGACTAGTGGCTACAGTTTCAAATTAAGACCTTGGCATAGAGAGGCAGCATGCCTTTTTAGGATTATAAACAATTTACAGACCTATGTGACCAAAGTTCAGCAGAAGACAAGGCAAAGATAGTAGAGTTTTATTTGCATAACTTGGCCCTCACTGATATGAACCTATACCCCATTGCTAGGCTGGGAGACTTGCAGCTGTTGGCCATGGCATTAAGGATGAATCATGAGGAGAAAAGGGCAGCAGAAATAAAAAATGTGATGGCAAAAGAGAAAAATGAACCCTTAATGATCCAAGCTGAGCCAGCAGACCCCATGGCTCTCATCAGTGTCCACCAACTGCTTGCAAATAATCCTCAAAGTGCCCCTAAGTATATCAATGAGCAGGCCCAGGCTATTGCACATTTTGAAGACATGGAAAGATTACTTTGGGAAGACTGTATGCATGCTTGTATGAGGAGGTGGAACACTTTCCCACACAGTCTGCAAATCAAGGAGTATCACTCCCCAACAAGGATGAAAGAAGCATTAAGGAGAGTGCCTTTGTACAAGCGCTCTATGCAGAGTTTGAAGGCCAATTGGATTGGCCTCAAATTGAGTCTTCCACTGCTACTAGGCCTACTAGAAGGTGTAAAAGAAGAAGAACAAAAGCAGTGGGAAGAGGTGGACAGAAAGGTAGGATTCCATGATAAGGAGGAGGATCTCACATAAGAAGCATGGGATGCCAGGGAGTCCATCAGAGCCATCAAGGATGAGGAGATAGACTAGTTGCTCAGAGGATGAGCAACACATTCAGTACGGGGGTGATGATGAGCCCCATAAATGGGTAAGTATATGGGCTCATTTGGCCTCCTAACTTAGCTTAATCCACCATTCTCATTATTTTATTGCATGTTTTTTATTATATTTATGCTAATAGAGTGAATTGGGTTAGTCATTATGCCAAAAAGTCTAATGTATGCTTTATGCATATTTTTGGTCAATTTTGAGACAAAATCAAAGGTTTAATGAGTATTTGGCAACCAATATTCGAGGAAAACAAGGGAGAGAATTTGTAGGAGGGTGTCCCCCTCATTTATGACTCCCTACTTCGAATCCTCCCACAGAAGGCTCGGAGCACAAGGAGCCACATCAATGCATCAAAGGGGCGACCGAGCAAGTGAAGATGAACTATTGTCTATCTTAACTCTTGGGAGCCAAGCCTCCTGGATTTTAGGATAGTTGTTGGGGGCTCCAGTGTTATAAATAGAGAGGCTTAGGGCCTCATTAGGTTGTTGGATGTTAGTCAAATTTTCGCACTTTTGTTGCAGCTTTTTCTTAGCTCATTTCAAGCTTACTTTTTTGAATAGTTTTATGTAATGTGATTATTATTTTGATAATGGAGATGAAATATTTTCTGAGCCAACACTGAGTTCTTTCAGGGGGTTGAAGCTCTTGGGTTAGGGCCCAACCCAAGCTGCCCAAGACCTCTTGTTTTGTATTTATATGTTTTGCTTCAGTTCATGAATTAGATGTTGTTAGACAGATTTCTTCCTTAGTAGAATAGGTTGCTTTTGGTGGTTTACATAGTTGTTTCCATTTTAGTTGTTTAAGTAGGTTAAATAGGGCTAAGAGAAAGATACAAAAATGCCATCAGCAAAGCTTGACCTCCTTTCCTCCTTTGGAGACCATGAATTGAGGTCAAGAACTGCTTGCTGCCATAAAAACACAGTTTTGCTTTCCCCATGCAATTTCTAGTGTTACAATTTGATTTAGAGGTTAATGCTTTGCTTCAAATCCAGTTTGTCATGCTCATTTCTGTTTCTGCAATAAATTTGTTTGCATGATTTCCTTTCCATATAGCATTGTTCAACATTTCATTTTCCTAGATCAGAATTTAAGTCAACATGAGATATCATTTTGTTTTTGGTGCAACTAGTTCTTTTCTTGCTCAGATTCAGTGTTTTGATTTGTAGCTCCCTTATAGTACATGTTTTCTCATAATAAGTCAATAATTTTGCCATCACCATCTCTTTGCTACATGTTTCACAGGTCATTCACAGCCCTTCAAAAATCTGCCCTATTTCCTGCACTTTTCTCATAAGCTTTCCTCTCGTCTCTTGAACAAATCCAACCATCATTTCCTTTCCTAATCATCCTTGATGAACTTCAGACACATTAACACCTCCCTCTAGTCTTCAGCTACCCTTTCCCACCATTTTTCCACCTTTAAACCCTCTAAAAAAGCTCTCGACATCCTCTTGTAGATTCTCATAGAGATCCTCCTGTAGATCCCTTGCAGCCTCTTGTAGAATTTCCTGTACGTAGCTTTTTGAAGTCCAATTACAAGGAAAGCCTCCAGAAGGTTACCGAAGGCCTCTTAAGACTCCTCCACACCTTCCTACACCTCTGCAAATCCTAAAGTCGCCCCCCATCACCACCTAATCGTTGCCACCTCCACAAACAAATAATTTACATGCATAAAAATTTCACATAAAATAAATAAAAATCTAAAAAAACGTTTTTTTCTTATTTCCTTCTAGAAATAGCTTGAATAGGTGTAGTTTTTTTCCTCAATAGGTAATGGCGCTCCTTTCCTAGATTTTCACCTCTCTTTTTGCAAAAGTAGGGTTAGTTGGTAAATTAGGGTTTGCTAGGTTTACTTCACGTTTCAGCCTTCTTTCTCTTTCTGCAAGTAGAATCGCCTCTGTAGAGTAAGCTTTCCTTTCTTTCATCACATTTAAAGTTTCTTCTGGAATTCATAGAAGTTGGCTTGAGCTCCTAGTGATCTTGCACCAGCTAACCAAGTGACAGCCTACAATAAGAACTAGTACTTGTGCATACAGCACCATCGCTTCCAAGTTTGTTAAGAACTACCTGGTTGATAAAAGTAAAGTAGGAAGCCCCATGAGTTGCACCATAATTTCTACAATACTGGTGCTCATCAATCTATGCAAACTCAGATCTAGGGTTGTTTATTGATGCGTGAAATTAGATAAATCATCTGGTTAAGGTCCACAAAGACTAATCGTAGACCTTCGTGAAGGTCTAGAAGCCATGTTGCCCTAGTTACAGTGACATGCCCTATAAGGATACCAATTTGCACGAAGGAAAATCTAAATTATCAGCGCTTAAGAATCATTTATCACAAGTCCCTTGATGCAGAAACCTAGTTCTCGCATCCCCCAATATTGCTTCGAGTGAGACTGTAATCTGTGCTCTGCAGGTTGTTGCCAAAAGGGCTAGCAGTTAGGGTTTTGTTGGTTGGCATGAAAAACTTTGAACCTAGGTCAGCCCCCCTTAAGCCAAAAACCATAAACTTCAGCTATCTTTCAAGCTTCCCATGAGCTCTTGCTTTCAATCATATGCTATTATGATTATGATGCCATCCCATAAAATGATGCATCATATCATGTTTCTAATGCTTCCTACCATGATAGCTATATTTACAAAAAATAAAAAGAACTAGGTGGAGAAGACTTATCTCAGTCATAGTAGAGATATTTTACTTCTTACTTCTTGGATTTCTTCTTTTCAGCTTCTTCCACTTCTTCAATGATATGGGATTTTTTCCTTCCTCTTTTGTTTTCATCCTTTTTTAGCTTAGGAAAAAGTATCTTATAGTGCCCATATCCATAGAATTGAACCTTTTCCATATTCTTCTTCCTTTTTTGAGAACCAAATTTCCCAAACTTTCCTTTCATTTTCATTATGGCAACATATGCTTGAGACTTTGCTCATTTGATCCTAAATCACTTTTTGCCTTTAACCTGGTTTCTTCAAAATTTTCATAGTGACCGCAGCTCATTGAATGGAGTAGCTTCCTGCTTCCCATAAATGCTTGATGTAAAGTTACCCCATTCCTTTGGTAGTGCATTGAGTACTTTCCTTCTCAGAGGTTATCTCTCCCAACTCTTGCAGTTGGTTCCTTATTTCAGACACCCTCATAAAGTAACATTCCTTCTTCCTTTGATATCATCATCTTGTAGAGCTTGGTTCTTAATGATATCACTTCTTCTACAGAACTTACTGAGAATAATTCCACCAGTTTTCCATATATGTCTTTTCACTTTTCCAATTTTGCTACATAAGGATTATTTGAGCCCTTATTTCCTTTTTCATGTTGTTATGAAACCAGCTCAAAAAAGATAGAAGAGATAGATCAATGCCTTAGAATTCAGCCTCTTCGAGGGGGCAACCTCCTTTACATTACATAAATGAACAATTCTTGGATGATACAAATGAAAAAACATCCTTTCTATATATAGGAGTATAAGAAGTCACAATATAACCCAGCTGACCTAACAATAATAATACAAAGCCACAAAAATAACACTAGAGGAATTCTATGGGGCAGAGTAATAACAATATGGTGACAATAGGGGCACAACAATATTAATAAGGGGTACAACTACCATATTAATGGGGTAATCACTAGTATTATAGGGACCCAACATGC
>APFE030340758.1:30251-47582 GCA_000404065.3 Pinus taeda
TCAAGATAATAACCTCCTTCATAAAACTCTATTACCTACTACTCTTCATCTGTGCATAACAAGTCTTTCCATAGTAGATACATCTATGAGGCTCATGTGAGCCTGCATGTGACCTCTTTTAGTCAAATTGCACTATAGATTTGAACGGTCCAACCCCTCCTGCAATATCAACTACTAGTGGCTCTTGGCACGATGATGCTACAATTTTCCATGTTGCACTAGGGTACAAATCAATGTGGCCATTGCTCTTCGGGTTTCAATATTGGTATCCATTACTAGAAGATGTTAGGCAGAGATGGTTATGCCTTTGTTTATTTGGACGAGCACCTAGTGCTAGGTCGTGCCTAGCATTTTTTCTATCTTGTGCAGACCCACGACCCATGCCTTGGAATTCTCTGATGTCAAAGTAGTTGATATGGAGTCCTCATCTAAACCATGCCCATATCTTCCTCAAGAAATATAGAACCACCTCCCTATTATTACAGGGAAATTTATCAAAGACCATGAACCACCCATACATTCAATGGCCTTGAAATGGTTGGTAGGTGCACTAGTCCATACAAATATGTTTTTTGTTGGCTAGTAAATGTTGGTTATTTCTTAGGTCAATGAACAAAGACAACAAATCTCATTTAGTAGTGTTGAGCTCTTTGATTTGGTCTTTATTTAAACCAGTTCTATAGTGTTCATACATTCTAGCCCTGTAATCAAAAATATTGGTTAGTTGGCTTTGAGTATTGGAGATGGATGATACAATTGTGTTTAATGAACTTGCAAAAAATAATCTTGACGACTCTCTAGTATTTTGGAGATCCTGTATCAATAACCTCAAAGTAGCTAAGGACGCATCAATTTAATCATTTGGATTTCTTTGTTCTTGGTTGAGATTTGGTTGTTCTAAATTTTGGTTTGGTGATGGTGGGTTTAGTTTCCGACTAAGTTCCATATAAACCAATTTCCTTGCAATTCAGTAAGGTGATTGTGTTTAAGCTATTATTTATGATTTTTTTTTAAATCTATTAGAATGCTTACCTAGAATCCATAGATAAAGTATTGTTTGGGTTCAACGTAGACTAGGAATCAAAAAATTGTCCAACGACACCAAAAAAAGTGTCGAAGGGCACATTCTTAAAAAAACATACATGTTCCTAAAAACATGTACATGTTCTTGAACCATCTAAAATTGAAAGCCTTGCTCAAATTTAGAAATATAATTTGGTTAAATACTTACCAAATTTAGAAATATAATGTAGACATTTGTGTGGATATATGTTCTTGATGACCATTTGCCAATTTTGAGGCATCATTTTTGTGCTCAAGATGCTTGATTATTACCATACTCATCTTTTTATTCTTTTTACTTAGAGTAATTACGCCGTAAAGCATTCCCTCTGAGAAAGACATCCCTAAAATGTGACGTGTGCGATCTTGAGCCATTGATTCTGTGTTAGACGATTGGGGTGTTTTCTGCCGTTGGTTTAATTTGTTTTTTTCATGAAAAAATGTTTTTTTTCCCACCGGCTGGAAGACAGAGAGGGAGCATCTGGCTATCGGCCATGAAAGGCTAGGCCTCCTAGCAATGAGACTCTTCGCAATCACTGAACTGACGAAACGTGTCTTTCTTCCCTCGTTTAGTGTCTTTCTTCCCTGCATGAGGGCCGCGTATAACCGTCGATCTTGATGCTCCTTCATCGCACTGCCATCGGCTTCCTGCGATGGTTTTCCGTAATCAACTGACCTAACCTTTGCTTCACCTTCATTGCATGGTCATCGGCTACCTGCGGTGGTTTTCCGTAACCAGCTGACCTAACCTTTGCTTCAGTCATTCATTTCCAGGGTTTGCAATGGTAGGGTTTTCCTCTGCAAACTCCTCTGTCGACCATGTAATAACCCTGTTGATGGTAGAGCTATATGCTGGTAACTGTCCCTGGGCTTGGTATATGATGTTCTGTAAACTTGTCTGCTTTTTGATCTGGATCTCTGTTGCTCTGGATGAGTTCTTTGTTGATCTCTGTCAATGCAATCTGAATATGCACTATACGGTTTTACTATCTCATAATTCTGTCATTGCCATCTGAATATGCACTATACAGTTTTACTATCTCATCATTATGGTTTCTTCCGTAAGTGTTTTTAAAAATGACGCGTTTCATGAAATAGTTTTGGTTTCTCATGTCACATAGACACTTTTTTTGGTTCAACTATTCTGTAATGGTCCCCTGCATAAGGGGGTTGGGTTTTTATGTCAGGTCTCTATATCATAGGGTTTGTTCTGCAACTGCCATACTTGTCATTAATGTTGTGTAATGGGTTTCTGCATGTTCTTTTCCGAATCGATACTTTTGTAACATTGGGCTGGTTCTGCTGTTTGAGCACTAAAAGCGTTCACATAAGGCACATGTCAAATCATTTCAATGCTCTCGTACATGCAATTGGCCAATTAGTTGCCTAATGGTAGATAGGTCAGTGCTGTTTTGTGTTGTAATTTAGGTTAGACCAGTGGTTTTTTCATGGTTGAGAGTAGGTTTAAATGTGCAAAGATTGGAATTGAAAATAAAATATGTTCAATAGTTAAAAAAAACTATGTAATCATCTTTTATTCATCCAGAGGGAAACGAGGTTATTGGATGGTCCAGTGATAGTGATAATGTTGATAATGACTCTCTTAAATCAAATTCAACAACAAATTTCATTCACCGTTGTTCTCTGTATATTCAATTTTGAAATGGTCCAACACTGTCTTATTCTTTAATTCCTGGCTCCAGAAAATTCTCATGAATTCTCCAAACTTATATCTTTTTACCGAGCCGGATGTTGTTCATCAACTAGGGACGCTGCAGGGGCAATGAAGGCATCCTCCAAGGGGCCATAAAACATAGGAATTGATATACGTGCAGTAGATGCATTCGTTACTACTCGATGTTCCACACTTATGAATCTACCATTGCTCACAACCTGAAAAATTATTAGCATTAATAATAACATTATCAAATTCACATTGCTCACAAACTGATAAATTATTAGCATTGGCATTAACATTAACAATAACATTGTCAAATTTTCAGGAGGAAATAAAGTATTGGATCTACTCTTGCTCTTGTTAAATACCTGCAGTTGATCTCCCATATTAACAACAAAAGCATTGGGTATGGGTTCTACAACAACCCACTTTCCATTTCTGAGTACTTGCAGACCACTGACCTTGCCTTGCATTAAAATAGTGATGCCATGCGGATCTGAATGGCGTGGTGTGCCAAGACTAATATCTGGTTTCGGGCATGGAGGATAGTACATTATATACATGAGTTGGGTGTGTTTTCCGAAGATTTTGTCCAAGTAACTGGAATTGAGCCCTAGAGCTTCAGAAACGGCGGCCAGCAGCCTTGAAATCAAAGCTCTCACCTTCATAGCATAGTTGCCTGCGATCTCTCTGTATAAAAGCATATGCAAGATAAGTAACTTGTTGTTGTTGCAATATCATTCCTACAGAGTTTGGACTTATTTTATTTACCCTCTATTGAATCTAGCATGCTCGGTCTTCCACGGGCATTTCAAAGAATTCTTTGGCAATTTCCATCATGCTTTTCATGGTTCTTTCTAGTACGCCATGGTTCACTATCTGCACTCGCTTGGATCAACCAGAAGATATGTGGCTATAAAAAAGAATAGTGCATACCCTCAGATATGAAACTTGAACTAGTCACTAGATCTTATTAACACATCAGACTTACATTAAAAATATAGATTAAATAATCCTGCAACTCTGAAAGTAATAGCCTCAAAAACTTCAGGAAAAGAAAACTGATAAGAAATATTCTAGAATATCCATGGCAAGCTTAATTTGTAACATAGGGCCTTTTTGGTGTGCGTAGAGGATAATCCAGAGATATTAAAAGAAAAGCACTAACAAGAGAAGGGGGGTTGAAGTATGATGTACCTGGAAAAAGCCATCTTCCTCACACGCATGGTGGATTTCTTCAACTACCCTTGTTCTGTTAGGGCCATCCAGGTCCTGGAGATCCACCACCGGAATGCTCTCAGAGTAAGACACCTCAGACAGGTGGGGACGTTCACTGGGAGGCAGGATATATTTATCTTTAACTTGAAGATGATTTATTCCATTGGACAATAGCTTTTTGACAGCATTCACATCCTGGGTGAAGACATCTTCCATTGTAGACGGCATATTTCTTTCTCGAGTGCTATAAAATTGGCAGTTGCACCTACCTATTGTTGTGCAAAACTAAGCTTCGATTCGCACACCAGAAATAGGATATCGGATGATGGGCAAAAGAAGAGTGAACATTTAAGTGTGTGTGTGCAGATCTTTGCAAATGAATTGAAAAGACATCCCCATGTTAAAGTTTTCAATATACACTATATAGTTTTACTACTATTTTTTAGTCTCTTTCTTTTAATTTTCAGAGTCGAAAGAGAGGATGAATTACGTTTAATAAATAGCAAAAGAATTTAAAAGAAGAATTATAAATTATGATTATGTTGTTCAAATTCATGGCAAGAGCCAACTGGCATCATTTTCAATTTTTTTAATGTGCTACGCATGGTTATAGCAGTGCACAAGTTAGCCCAAGCAATGAAGATTTCACAAGAGTTGCAGGCTTTGGAAGACAAGTCAGAGTGGAAAATGAGAATCCTTACAAGGTCTAAGCCATCCCCATAATGTACAAAGTTCGGAATTTTAGGCTATATCAGTGGTTTTGTTAGGGTTTGAGGGGTTTCGGTGGATTTTATTTTTGTTTATTTTCTCCTTTGGATTTCTTCAAAGACCATGTAATAATCTTGTTGATGGTAGAGCTATATCCTGGTAACTGTCCCTGGGCTTGGTATTTGATGTTCTGTAAACTTGTCTGCTTTTTTATCTGGATCTTTGTTGCTCTCGATGAGCTCTCTGTTGATCTCCGTAATTGCAATTTGAATATGCACTATACGGTTTTACTATCTCATCGTTATGGTTTCTTCCGTAAGTGTTTTTAAAAATGACATGTTTCACGAAATAGTTTTGGTTACTGATGTCACATAGACACTTTTTTTTGGTTCAACTATTATGTAATGGTCCCCTGCATAAGGGGGTTGGGTTTTTATGTTAGGTCTCTGTATCATAGGGTTTATTCTGCGACTGCCATACTTGTCATTAATGTTGTGTAATGGGTTTCTGCATGTTCTATTTTGAATCGATACTTTTGTAACAGTGGGCTGGTTCTGCTGTTTGAGCACTAAATGCGTTCACATAAGGCACATGTCAAAGCATGTCAATGCTCTCGTACACACAATTGGCCAATTAGTTGCCTAACGATAGAGAGGTCGGTGCTATTTTGTGATGTAATTTAGGCTAGACCAGTGGTTTTTTGATGGTTGAGAGTAGGTTTAAATGTGCAAAGATTGGAATTGAAAATAAAATATGTTCAATAGTTAAAACTATGTAATCATCTTTTATTCATCCAAAGGGCAACGGGGTTATTGGATGGTCCAGTGATAGTGATAGTGTTGATAATGGCTCCCTTAAATCAAATTCAACAACAGATTTCATTCACCGTTGTTCTCTGTATATTCGATTTTGAAATGGTCTAACACTATCTTATTCTTTAATTCCTGGCTCCATAAAATTCTCATGAATTCTCCAAACTTATATCCTTTGTACCGAACCGGATGCTGTTCATCAACCAAAGACGCTGCAGGGGCAATGAAGGCATCCTCCGAGGGGTCATAAAACATAGGAATTGATATACGTGCAGCAAAAGCATTTGTTATTGCTCGATGTTACACACTTCTGAATCTACCATTGCTCACAACCTGACAAATTATTAGCATTAATAATAACATTGTCAAATTCCCATTGCTCACAACCTGATAAATTATTAGCATTAGCATTAGCATTAAAAATAACATTGTCAAATTTTCAGGAGAAAATAAAGTATTGGATCTGCTCTTGCTCTTGTTAAATACCTGCAGTTGATCTCCCATATTAACAACGAAAGCATTGGGTATAGGTTCTATAGCAACCCACTTTCCATTTCTGAGTACTTGCAGACCACTGACCTCGCCTTGCATTAAAACAGTGATGCCACGCGCATCTGAATGGCGTGGTGTGCCAATAGTAATATCCAGTTTCGGGCATGGAGGATAGTACATTTTATCCATGAGTTGGGTGTGTTTTCTGAAGATTCTGTCCAAGTAACTGGAATCGAGCCCTAGAGCTTCAGAAACAACATCCAGCAGCCTTAAAATCAGAGCTCTCACCTTCATAGCGTAGTTGCCTGCGATCTCTTTGCATAAAAGCATATGCAAAATAAGTACTAGTTGTTGTTGCAATAACGTTCCTCCAGAGTTTGGACTTATTTTATTTACCCTCTATTGAATTTGGCATGCTCGGTCTTCCATGGGCATTTCGAAGAATTCTTTGGCAATTTCCATCATGTTTTTCATGGTTCTTTCTAGTACGCCATGGTTCACTATATGCACTCACTTAGATCACCCAGAAGATATGTGGCCATAAAAAAGAATAATACATACCCTCAGATATGAAACTTGAACTAGTCACTAGATCTTATTAACACATCAGACTGACATTAAAAATATAGATCAAATAATCCTACAACTTTGAAAGTAATAGCCTCAAAAGCTTCAAGAATAGAAAACTGATAAGAAGTATTCTAGAATATCCATGGCAAGCTTAATTTGTAACATAGGGCCTTTTTGGTGTGCGTAGAGGATAATCCAGAGATATTAAAAGAAAAGCACTGGCAAGATGGGGATCAAAGTATGATGTACCTGGAAAAAGCCATCTTCCTCGCACGCATGGCGGATTGCTTCAACTACCCCTTGTTCTGTTAGGGCCATCCAGGTCCTGGAGATCCACCACGGGAATGCTCTCAGAGTAAGACACCTCAGACAGGTGGGCGCGTTCACTGGGAGGCAGGATATATTTATCTTTAACTTGAAGATGATTTATTCCTTTGGACAGCAGCTTTTCGACAGCATTCACATCCTGGGTCACGACATCTTCCATTGTAGACGACATATTTCTTTCTCGAGTGCTATAGAATTGGCAGTGGCACCTACCTATTGTTGTGCAAAACTAAGCTTCGATTCGCACACCAGAAATAAGATATCAGATGATGGGAAAAAGAAGAGTGAACATTTAAGTGCGTGCGTGCAGATCTTTGCAAATGAATTGAAAAGACATCCCCATGTTAAAGTTTTCAATATACACTATTTACAGTTTTACTACTATTTTTTAGTCTCTTTCTTTTAATTTTCAGAATCGAAAGAGAGGATGAATTACATTTAATAAATAGCAAAAGAATTTAAAAGAAGAATTATAAATTTTGATTATGTCGTTCAATTTCACGGCAGGAGCCAATTGGCATCATTTTCAATTTTCTGAATGTGCTACGCATGGCTGTAGCGGTGCACAAGTTAGCCCAAGCAGTGAAGATTTCACAAGAGTTGCAGGCTTTGGAAGACAAGTCATAGTGGAAAATGAGAATCCTTACAAGGTCTGGGTCATCCCCATAATGTACAAAGTTCAGAATTTTAGGTTATATCAGTGGTTTTGTTAGGGTTTTTGAGGGTTTTCGGTGGATTTTATTTTTGTTTATTTGCTTCTTTGGATTTCTTCAAAGACCATGTAATAATCCTGTTGATGGTAGAGCTATATGCTGGTAACTGTCCCTGGGCTTGGTATTTGATGTTCTGTAAACTTGTCTGCTTTTTGATCTGGATCTCTGTTGCTCTCGATAAGCTCTCTGTTGATCTCTGTAATTGCAATCTGAATATGCACTAATACAGTTTTACTATCTCATTGTTATGGTTTCTTCGGTAAGTGTTTTTAAAAATGACACGTTTCACGAAATAGTTTTGGTTTCTCATGTCACATAGACACTTTTTTTTGTTCAACTATTCTGTAATGGTCCCCTGCATAAGGGCGTTGGGTTTTTATGTCAGGTCTCTGTATCATAGGGTTTGCTTTGCCACTGCAATACTTGTCATTAATGTTGTGTAATGGGTTTCTACATGTTCTGTTTCGAACCGATACTTCTGTAACATTGGGCTGGTTCTGCTATTTGAGCACTAAATGCATTCACATAAGGCACATGTAAAAGCATGTCAATGCTCTCGTACACGCAATTGGCCAATTAGTTGCCTAACGGTAGATAGGTCGGTGTTGTTTTGTGTTGTAATTTAGGCTAGACCAGTGGTTTTTTGATGGTTGAGAGTAGGTTTAAATTTGCAAAGGTTGGAATTGAAAATAAAATATGTTCAATAGTTAAAAATATGTAATCATCTTTTATTCATCCAGAGGGCAACGGGGTTATTGGATGGTCCAGTGATAGTAATAATGTTGATAATGGCTCCCTTAAATCAAATTCAACAACAAATTTCATTCACCATTGTTCCTTGTATATTCGATTTTGAAATGGTCCAACACTGTCTTATTCTTTAATTCCTGGCTCCAGAAAATTCTCATGAATTCTCCAAACTTATATCCCTTGTACCGAGCCGGATGTTGTTCATCAACCAAGGATGTTGCAAGGGCAATGAAGGCATCCTCCGAGGGGCCATAAAACGTAGGAATTGATATACGTGCAGCAGATGCATTCGTTATTGCTCGATGTTCCACACTTTTGAATCTATCATTGCTCAAAACCTGACAAATTATTAGCATTAATAATAACATTGTCAAATTCCCATTGCTCACAACCTGATAAATTATTAGCATTAGCATTAGCATTAACAATAACATTGTCAAATTTTCAAGAGAAAATAAAGTGTTGGATTTGCTCTTGCTCTTGTTAAATACCTGCAGTTGATCTCCCATATTAACAATGAAAGCATTGGGTATGGGTTCTATAGCAACCCACTTTCCATTTCTGAGTACTTGCAGACCACTGACCTCGCCTTGCATTAAAACAGTGATGCCACGGACATCTGAATGGTGTGGTGTGCCAAGAGTAATATCCGGTTTCGGGCATGGAGGATAGTACATTATATCCATGAGTTGGGTGTGTTTTCCGAAGATTCTGTCCAAGTAACTGGAATCAAGCCCTAGAGCTTCAGAAATAGTAGCCAACAGCCTTAAAATCAGAGCTCTCACCTTCATAGCGTAGTTTCCTGCGATCTCTCTGTATAAAAGCATATGCAAGATAAGTACTTGTTGTTGTTGCAATATCGTTCCTCCAGAGTTTGGATTTCTTTTATTTACCTCTATTGAATCTAGCATGCTTAGTCTTCCATGGGCATTTCGAAGAATTCTTTGGCAATTTCCATCATGCTTTTCATGGTTCTTTCTGGTACGCCATGGTTCACTATCTGCACTCACTTAGATCAACCAGAAGATATGTGGCCATAAAAAAAAAATAGTACATACCCTCAAATATGAAAACTTGAACCAGTCACTAGATCTTATTAACACATCAGACTTACATTAAAAATATAGATTAAATAACCTCAAAACTTCAGGAAAAGAAAACTGATAAGAAATATTCTAGAATATCCATGGAAAGCTTAATTTGTAACATAGGGCCTTTTTGGTGTGTGTAGAGGATAATCCAGAGATATTAAAAGAAAAGCACTGGCAAGAGAAGGGGGATCGAAGTATGATGTACCTGGAAAAAGCCATCTTCCTCCTACATATGGAAGATTTCTTCAACTACCCTTGTTCTGTTAGGGCCATCCAGGTCCTGGAGATCCACCACCGGAATGCTCTCAGAGTAAGACACCTCAGACAGGTGGAGGTGTTCACTGGGAGGCAGGATATCTTTATCTTGAACTTGAAGATGATTTATTCCATTGGACAACAACTTTTCGACAGCATTCACATCCTGTGTCAAGACATATTCCATTGTAGACGGCATATTTCTTTCTCGAGTGCTGTAAAATTGGCAATGGCACTTACCTATTGCTGTGCAAAACTAAGCTTCGATTCGCACACCAAAAATAATACTTTGGTAAATAATTGATTATTTTACCTTAATCACATTATGGAGGTGGTTAACATTAAAAAGAATTAGTACATTATTTACAAAGCGTCTCTCCCAATAAAAGACGAAGAATTTAATTTTGATTATTAGCCTAATCACATTAAGAAAATAGTTTTCCCTTCAGAATGTCAATTGTTTTGATCCTGGGTAACAGCGTGTATAAAAATTCAAACACCATCGCACTCTGTAAAATTCCACCAAAAATATTCCTGTTTATCAAATATTCAATTGGATGTCATAGATTATTTTCAATGAACATAACACTTTGAATCCTTGTTGATTTTGGTATGGACATGAATTCAAATGATTTATCAGGAAGTATTCATCCATATTTGAGTAATATTACAAAACTCTATTGGTTCATTCTAGTGTGTGCCTGGCCTTACGGGTGGAATTAGGTGGCTCAGATTTTTGGTGCATTTGGTCTTTCGTGATTATACCCATCTCCAATATCTCATGGCAACTCAAGCTCAAGCCTCAACAAGCAACCATCAAGAGCATTCTAAGTCTTTCTCCACCCCTAGTTAAAATGCCACTCAGTTCCTGCTACGTTATCTCTTTTAAGTCATTCTCTTTCCTCTCCATTTTCAATTACAAGCCCACCTTCAATTGCATAAAACACTCATACTCTGCCAGTCAATGTACACCCGATTCAATAACCCACAACTTCAACCCCTTTTAGATCACCTTCAAAAACCTGTGTATTTTTCAGTTGATATATGCACAACACAAAAACACCATTCTCAAGGATGTCGGTAAGCAAACTCTCTCAATGGCATCCATGCTCTTGTTCACCTTTCTGATTCAGCAAGTGCAGTTGACACCATCTTTAGCAATTACCCAAATCCTGAACTCAAACTTTCAATCCAACATGGCCTCAAAAGAGCTAGAAGCAATAAAAGTCCTAGATCTTCAGCTACCCAACAACTTCATCAATGTTATTGACATAGCCAGGGTCTATCTCCAACCCAAGCAGTGAAGATTTCACAAGAGTTGCAGGCTTTGGAAGACAAGTCAGAGTGGAAAACAAGAATCCTTACAAGGTCTGGGCCATCCCCATCTCCTTCAGATAAATCCTTCAGGGACCTATGGCGCCCTGATGACAGGACTGTGATTATAGTAGAGGACATCTCTTCCCCAAACATCTTGAATTTCGGCACAGGATTAACAGTGGATTCCAGGCTTCCTCGTCAATCCTTTGGTGAGCTGCAGTCCACGTATGGGTTTCAGTTTTTTGTATCGAAAGAGGGCTATCATGCCTTTTGAATACAATTGATGCCATCAAGCAATGCATTGTTAGGGAAGAGGGATGCAATAATGTGCCTGGTTTGACAGATGTCCTATACTTTTTAACTCTTGCGAAATCCATTGCTGGGGGTTGTGTGTTTGGGTTTGTTACTCGCCTTAGCCCTCAGGTGGAGTGGAGGGTTCATGGCAGTGGGTTGTTCTTCTTTCTCCTCTGTGGCTATTGTTATTTGCTTCATTTGGGATACTTCCAATTGTGTGAAGAACTTCGGATTGGGAGCCTTTGGTAAAGAACAACTTAGGGTTTTGAGGAGCAGCTGCTGCTTTTTATCTGACACCCATCTTTGGAAAATCACCTATTGAGAAAAAATGATTTTACTCTGATATAAAAGTCTGGGAATTTTTTATTTTACAGAAGTTCAGGGCTCAAATGAAACTCATGTTTATTAGTATCCTCAGGAGGGTTGCAATCGCTGCTTATAATTTTTTTCAATGTAGCCTTATGTTAAGGGTTGTCCTTGTTGCATATCTGAACCTGTCTCTCTTATAGGGGACTATTAATCCACTGTTTGCGTCGAAGGAAATGGAGATATAACACTGAGAGTGATCATGCAGGATTGCATCGATTAATGGGTCTCCTTCACATATCCACCATGCTCTATAGTGACTGTAATTAGCTGTAAAGTTCCCAAGTCTGACATTCTTTGTGCTCAGCAGCCCTGTTATTCTGTTATTCTTCTTTTAGTTACATTCAACATAGAATAAATTTCATTTTGATTCGCGTAAAATAAATGTTTTATTGTAGGGATTATATTGTTTTTTATTTCAGGATGTGGTTACTCCAGACTCATGAATTTTCTGAATGTATGGCAATGAGGCCTTCCCCTATAGCTACATTCTTGTGTTTACTACTTCATTTTACATTCCTGTGGTGTGGGCATTACCGTCTCGTCTAATTTTCATGGGTTTGGATGTGCCAGAGGATGTGTGCTGACATCATCGAGCTAGTTCAAGTATTCGTGGGACAAGAGAACAATGGATTCCATTACCATCGTGGTGAAAACTATTAGGTTTGCATTTATCGTTTTTCCCTCAATTCCTTGTTATTGTCGTTTTGTGTTCCTCAAAGGAACGTGTTTGGTTCTCATGCAAACTATTTTTCTCTCGCTGTTTAGGTTATCCACAGTGGAATGGAATTCACCAAACTATACCAACGGAACCAATAGCAACTTCTCTTCAAGTGTGCTATGTATCTATACGTATGGATTATTAACCCTTGTCTCAGAAAAATAAATCCCCTATTTCCTGCCTTTCTGAGCTACGATGCTTTAAAGGAAACTAGTCTTAGCCTTATTCTCGATCTAGGTGGTTTGTATGGAATAAAAATAAGAAGTGACATACCCTAGTAGATGTTGTTACCTTTTTCTCCTGCTAGGCATACTTATATTTGTTCCTTAATGTTATTGCATCTAGGGTTAAATTAGAAAAGAACTTACTAATCTCTGAAATTTTAAATGCATACAATTAAAGTTGTGAAAGCATAGTAGTCGAAAAGGGCTCCAGATACAAACATTAAGACCTTAAATTATTTACAAAATGTAGGCCACCATTATACCATTTAATGGGAGAATAATGAGTACCCATCAACATCATTATCATAGGTTTCTCCCATAAAATGGTTTTGGGGTCAATGTCAATAGTGAAAATATCATCTACATAATAGTCAACATTTTTTATATCCGCTTCTCGTGGGATTGAATTTGAAGAGCCACACTTGATTCTTCTTTACCTTCACTATGTTAAGGCAATTTAAGTACATATAGGTTATAGTTTTAATGTTATAGTTAATGTGTTAGGCATTAAAGTTTATGTCTTGTAACATTTTAGGAGTTACAATGTGTTTATGATGAGAGTGTACTAGGGGTCATAATTTTTAGAATTCATTGTGTTAAAAATCATACTGCACTATGGTTTACTTAATAATAGAGTTATTCCCTTAAAGATTATAAGGTAATAAATTCAATTTTTTCTTAATGGTAATAGTGGTTAGAAGTTGCATTTTAGAAGGGTTTGCAATTCTCCAAGAGTGATCAAAGTATATTATGGTTTGTATGGGATATGGGACATATAAGTATTTTGACTTTCATAATGATTTTTGGTTAAGACACATATTGTATTTGATATTATAGTGACCATAGTGGTGAAAGGTTATATTAAGAAAGGGAAACAATTAATGGGGCTAATATCTAGTGCAATATATATGAATATTTAATAATAAATTCATTACAAGTATTTTTTTTCTCTATGAAAGTATTTTTTTGTTGTATTTGCATTCTTCAATTTATGCCTTATGACGTTTCCTTTGCAACATCTGATACAAATGCTAGTTTTAAAATATCTTTAAAAAATAATTCCTTTATCCGTTTTAAAGAAGATTTGATTTTCCATTTAAACATGCACTTGGTTTTAAAAAAGGTTGTTAACTAGTTTATAGAAGCTCCGGACCTCTTTTGGTATTTATCATCTAAGCACTAATGACCAACTCACTCTCATTTAGTTACAGACAAGCAAATCTTTCTGATTAATTTTATCTTAGTGCTCTTTTCCCACGATTAATTTTATGCCAATGGTATGGTGGGGAAAATTAGCCTCCCAGACGATCTCGGAAAGATTTCTGCATTTGTTAATTTGAATTTATTCTGCCGTAGCGTTTTTTCTATTAATTTTATCAAGGTCAGGTATTTATCATTGAAGCACTAGTGTCAAACCATCATTTAGTCACATGCGGCCAATGCTTTTTGATTAACTTTATGCTAGTGGGTTTCGTTCCTGATTAATTTTATGCCAGTGGGTGATATGTATTTTGAATAATTAGCATCGCAGGAGATCTCGAAAAGATTTCTCCATTTGTTAATTTGAATTTCTTCTGTCAACGCTTTTTTTCTAATTAATTTCATCCCAGTGCGCTATTTATCACACTATTTGACAAAGTAGGTGGCCAATGTAGGTGGCTAATGCTTTTTGATTAATTTTATCCCAGTGCGTTTGTTTCCGATTAATTTTGGAAAATTAGCCTCCCAAGATTCCTTCATCGGTAAAATTGAACTATTATATAGAGAGACTAAGAAACTCTGAGAAATATGGTTTTCTCACCCAATTCTCATTATTGTACTTCTTCTATAAACCATTCTGTTAGAGAAGCAATCCTCATTCTTGGACTTCTTCCATAAACCATTCTGTTAGAGAAGAAATGCAGATCTGTTACTTTCCTGAAAATGTTTCTGAGCAAGAGGCTCTACTTGGATTCATGTCTGCAATTACTTTTTAACTGCAACAATCCCAGCCTGCTCCTCTTTGCACGCCAGATATTTGGGTTACAACAAGCTTCACGCATCCTAGAAGATTGGTGCAGTTAGACAAGGAAGATGGAATTTTTCCTGTGAGATGGTTATTAACCATCAGGGGGATTATTTGTCCTGTCAAATGGTTATCAGCAAGAGAGGCTTAGCCTAACCACATTGCCTGATAACTATCTCACAGGACAAATTCCATCTTTCTTGCCCTACTGCACCAATCTTCTAGTATTGGGTATGGTTAATTCTTGCAGAGTTGTGTAGCAAGAACACCTAGTTGACGATACTCAGTTGAGTGGCCGCATTACTACTTCATTCTTCAATTTTCTGAAGCTTCAATTGATCGCCTTAGAGGAGAACCAGCAGCTCAGCTGAGTGGTGAGGATGGAGTTGAGTAAGTTGACCAACTTCAGGTTCTTACTGCTCTTATACACCACATAAGTGATAGATTCATTCACCATTGTTCAACTTTTCAAATAATTTATCATCGAGCTCTCATTCTCATGACTAAGCAGGATGACTATGCTGATAGACATTTTTGTAGATAAGTTATTTGATTACATTCCAAGTGCATTGGGATGCTACAAAGAAGTAGAAACTTGGATTTTCCCTGCAACACACTTGAAGGTATGAACCCAATTTCACTCAGTGAATTTCAAAATACACAAGACATGGACTTCACTTCCAACAATTTGCCAGGTGAGTACCTATTTCATTGGAAAATCGTAATATGTTTAGGGACTTGTATTTTTCACTAACAGGTTGTGATTTCAAAGATTTTGGTAGAAAATCTTAAGATGCTTTTATTAACAGGTGGAAAGTTCATAAAGGGTGTGGTTTCTAATATTTTGGGAGAAAATCTTAAGATGCTTTAAAAATGCTTCCATTAACAGGTTGGCAGGAAAGTTCATAGAGGTTGTGGTTTCAAAGGTTTTAGTAGAAAATCTTAAAATCTTTTCATTAATAGGTAGGAAAGTTCCTAAAGGTTGTGGTTTCAAAGATTTTAGTAGAAAATCTTAAGATGCTTTCATCAATAAGTTGCTAGGAAAGTTCATAAAAGTTGAGGTTTCAAATTCTGGTAAAAACCTTAAGACCTTACGATCATTCAACAGGTTGTCAAGAAAGTTCATAAAGGTTGAGGTTTCAAAGATCTTGGTGCCATTGTATTTATGGAAAATTTTAGTCTTTATGGAAGTGATTCATTGTGATTTGAAACCCCTTGTTTCTATGTGAGAATATGACTTCATATTTAATAAACTTTGGCATTGCTACTGTATGTTTTACAACTTATGAGGATTCAACTTTCACTTCCACACATGCACTCAAATGATCTCCAAGGCACTTAAGCAATGTTAAGAGTTTCTTATTTTTATTAAACATTATGAACTATAAATCTTAATATAAGGATCTATGAAATATAAAATATGGAATAGGAAGACAAGTTACAAGAAATTTTTTATTTTTACAGCTATGGAATAGTGCTAGTAAATATGCTCATTGGAAAGAAGCCCACCCAAGGCATATTTGTGGGGAAAAATAGTGAAAATGGGTGGATAATGGTTTTCCAAACTAATTAAAAGAAGTCGATGACATCGTTTGAGGAGGACTAGTAATGTATCCACTCAAGAAGATAAGGATCTCACTAGTAATGTATCCACTCAAGAAGATAAGGATCGCAATTGTCTCAGTGAATAAATATGGGATTTCTTTACACAAAATAATCTACTCAAGGATGATCTATTATGATGGACATATACGCAAACTACAAAAAAAAAAGATACACTTTTCTGATCCTTGTTGACATCACAAAATTTCAATCAAATAAACACATTTGTTGGGTAATACAAGTACTACTCTTGACAACACTAGTGAAGGTCAAAGTTCTTCAAAATTTACTCTATTGTAACGGAGTGGTGGTTGTATAACTAAAGCATGAAGTAATTTGAGTCCATTGTCATCAATTCCACCTAGTTTGCATCCTATTTCCCTTTATCTATAATGTTAGCTATAAGTGAGTATGAACAATAAAGTTAGATCTACCATGCATGAAGTTTTAGAAAATTTTCTATATTTATAAAATTTCATACTCTACTTTAAAAAAAAATGCTCAATGCCCTTTCTACATTTATATGTAAATGCAACCTTTTACTAAATACATTTAGAATTATGTTCAAACTTTAAGATTGTCCTAACAACCATAAAATGATACAACCCTTTGTTTTAACAAAAGGTCAATTGACATAATTTAATGAGAATGGAGATGAGCTTTAAGTTATTACAACTTACAAATTCTTTTGTAGTTCATCCTTACAATACTAGTCTTATAACATGTATATGGAAGACATATAACTTTGTTCTATTACACTTTATATTCTTGAGTTCTTATAACATGTATATAGAATGCATATAGCTTTGTTCTATTACACTTTATATTCTTGAGTTCTTATAACATGTATATGGAAAGCATATAACTTTGTTTTATTATACTTTATATTTTTGAGTTCCTTTTATACATAGATTTATCCAACACAATTGTCTCTCCATAATAAGAATTGGTGTTTTTTTAATAAAAATACTTCTCTTATTACAATCCTTACTAATACATACTTATGATTATGATCAATACCAAAAAATAAAAATTTTAAAAATGAAACTAATTTTACTTCACAAGTTAACATCAAAACCATACCCATACTTTTAGCATTTAACCTCTTATTTTCATAATATAAATT